>JAOWCC010000126.1:0-164243 GCA_030867875.1 Actinernus sp. WN-2022
ACTACACGTCAAAACAACGGCCTCTTCCAGTACTTTAATTTGAGCGTGCCAGTTTTGCCGTATTTGGAGTAGAAAACCCGAAAATGTGTTTTTTGTAAGCTAACCTTAATCTCTCAAAGTTACTTGTGTACCCTAAAATCTTCAAAGTGGCGCCATTTCTCGAGCTTTTGATGGATTTCGATGTACTACACGTCAAAACAACGGCCTCTTCCAGTACTTTAATTTGAGCGTGCCAGTTTTGCCGTATTTGGAGTAGAAAACCCGAAAATGTGTTTTTTGTAAGCTAACCTTAATCTCTCAAAGTTACTTGTGTATCCTACAATCTTCAAAGTGGCGCCATTTCTCGAGCTTTTGATGGATTTCGATGTACTACACGTCAAAACAACGGCCTCTTCCAGTACTTTAAGATGAGCGTGCCAGTTTTGCCGTATTTGGAGTAGAAAACCCGAAAATGTGTTTTTTGTAAGCTAACCTTAATCTCTCAAAGTTACTTGTGTACCCTAAAATCTTCAAAGTGGCGCCATTTCTCGAGCTTTTGATGGATTTCGATGTACTACACGTCAAAACAACGGCCTCTTCCAGTACTTAAAGATGAGCGTGCCAGTTTTGCCGTATTTGGAGTAGAAAACCCGAAAATGTGTTTTTTGTAAGCTAACCTTAATCTCTCAAAGTTACTTGTGTATCCTACAATCTTCAAAGTGGCGCCATTTCTCGAGCTTTTGATGGATTTCGATGCACTATACGGCAATACAACGTTCTCTTAATGTAGATTGCGTTTAGTGGATGGAAGTTTCCTGAATTTTGAGTAACAATACCAGAAAATGGCCTTTTTCTAACCTAAGCATAACCTCTAGGTCTCAAATAAAGAAATTATGGGATGGATCTAAGTCAAGTCAATTATGGGATAGAAAGGCCAGAAAAGTCTTCAACTGTCATTAACCCTTTCAAGAAAACGGCAAAAACACGAGTTACTGGCTTTTAAAGCTTAAAGGCGCACAAGAATTCTTGTGTACCTTAAAATCTTCAAAGTGGCGCCATTTCTCGAGCTTTTGATGGATTTCGATGTACTACACGTCAAAACAACGGCCTCTTCCAGTACTTTAATTTGAGCGTGCCAGTTTTGCCGTATTTGGAGTAGAAAACCCGAAAATGTGTTTTTTGTAAGCTAACCTTAATCTCTCAAAGTTACTTGTGTACCCTAAAATCTTCAAAGTGGCGCCATTTCTCGAGCTTTTGATGGATTTCGATGTACTACACGTCAAAACAACGGCCTCTTCCAGTACTTTAATTTGAGCGTGCCAGTTTTGCCGTATTTGGAGTAGAAAACCCGAAAATGTGTTTTTTGTAAGCTAACCTTAATCTCTCAAAGTTACTTGTGTACCCTAAAATCTTCAAAGTGGCGCCATTTCTCGAGCTTTTGATGGATTTCGATGTACTACACGTCAAAACAACGGCCTCTTCCAGTACTTAAAGATGAGCGTGCCAGTTTTGCCGTATTTGGAGTAGAAAACCCGAAAATGTGTTTTTTGTAAGCTAACCTTAATCTCTCAAAGTTACTTGTGTATCCTACAATCTTCAAAGTGGCGCCATTTCTCGAGCTTTTGATGGATTTCGATGCACTATACGGCAATACAACGTTCTCTTAATGTAGATTGCGTTTAGTGGATGGAAGTTTCCTGAATTTTGAGTAACAATACCAGAAAATGGCCTTTTTCTAACCTAAGCATAACCTCTAGGTCTCAAATAAAGAAATTATGGGATGGATCTAAGTCAAGTCAATTATGGGATAGAAAGGCCAGAAAAGTCTTCAACTGTCATTAACCCTTTCAAGAAAACGGCAAAAACACGAGTTACTGGCTTTTAAAGCTTAAAGGCGCACAAGAATTCTTGTGTACCTTAAAATCTTCAAAGTGGCGCCATTTCTCGAGCTTTTGATGGATTTCGATGTACTACACGTCAAAACAACGGCCTCTTCCAGTACTTTAATTTGAGCGTGCCAGTTTTGCCGTATTTGGAGTAGAAAACCCGAAAATGTGTTTTTTGTAAGCTAACCTTAATCTCTCAAAGTTACTTGTGTACCCTAAAATCTTCAAAGTGGCGCCATTTCTCGAGCTTTTGATGGATTTCGATGTACTACACGTCAAAACAACGGCCTCTTCCAGTACTTAAAGATGAGCGTGCCAGTTTTGCCGTATTTGGAGTAGAAAACCCGAAAATGTGTTTTTTGTAAGCTAACCTTAATCTCTCAAAGTTACTTGTGTATCCTACAATCTTCAAAGTGGCGCCATTTCTCGAGCTTTTGATGGATTTCGATGTACTACACGTCAAAACAACGGCCTCTTCCAGTACTTTAAGATGAGCGTGCCAGTTTTGCCGTATTTGGAGTAGAAAACCCGAAAATGTGTTTTTTGTAAGCTAACCTTAATCTCTCAAAGTTACTTGTGTACCCTAAAATCTTCAAAGTGGCGCCATTTCTCGAGCTTTTGATGGATTTCGATGTACTACACGTCAAAACAACGGCCTCTTCCAGTACTTAAAGATGAGCGTGCCAGTTTTGCCGTATTTGGAGTAGAAAACCCGAAAATGTGTTTTTTGTAAGCTAACCTTAATCTCTCAAAGTTACTTGTGTATCCTACAATCTTCAAAGTGGCGCCATTTCTCGAGCTTTTGATGGATTTCGATGCACTATACGGCAATACAACGTTCTCTTAATGTAGATTGCGTTTAGTGGATGGAAGTTTCCTGAATTTTGAGTAACAATACCAGAAAATGGCCTTTTTCTAACCTAAGCATAACCTCTAGGTCTCAAATAAAGAAATTATGGGATGGATCTAAGTCAAGTCAATTATGGGATAGAAAGGCCAGAAAAGTCTTCAACTGTCATTAACCCTTTCAAGAAAACGGCAAAAACACGAGTTACTGGCTTTTAAAGCTTAAAGGCGCACAAGATCTAGCATGTTTTCACAAAAGGGGGTGTTAGGTTCCAAGGCTCCTTTTGTGAAAACATGCTAGATCTTGTGTACCTTAAAATCTTCAAAGTGGCGCCATTTCTCGAGCTTTTGATGGATTTCGATGTACTACACGTCAAAACAACGGCCTCTTCCAGTACTTTAATTTGAGCGTGCCAGTTTTGCCGTATTTGGAGTAGAAAACCCGAAAATGTGTTTTTTGTAAGCTAACCTTAATCTCTCAAAGTTACTTGTGTACCCTAAAATCTTCAAAGTGGCGCCATTTCTCGAGCTTTTGATGGATTTCGATGTACTACACGTCAAAACAACGGCCTCTTCCAGTACTTTAATTTGAGCGTGCCAGTTTTGCCGTATTTGGAGTAGAAAACCCGAAAATGTGTTTTTTGTAAGCTAACCTTAATCTCTCAAAGTTACTTGTGTATCCTACAATCTTCAAAGTGGCGCCATTTCTCGAGCTTTTGATGGATTTCGATGTACTACACGTCAAAACAACGGCCTCTTCCAGTACTTTAATTTGAGCGTGCCAGTTTTGCCGTATTTGGAGTAGAAAACCCGAAAATGTGTTTTTTGTAAGCTAACCTTAATCTCTCAAAGTTACTTGTGTATCCTACAATCTTCAAAGTGGCGCCATTTCTCGAGCTTTTGATGGATTTCGATGTACTACACGTCAAAACAACGGCCTCTTCCAGTACTTTAATTTGAGCGTGCCAGTTTTGCCGTATTTGGAGTAGAAAACCCGAAAATGTGTTTTTTGTAAGCTAACCTTAATCTCTCAAAGTTACTTGTGTATCCTACAATCTTCAAAGTGGCGCCATTTCTCGAGCTTTTGATGGATTTCGATGTACTACACGTCAAAACAACGGCCTCTTCCAGTACTTAAAGATGAGCGTGCCAGTTTTGCCGTATTTGGAGTAGAAAACCCGAAAATGTGTTTTTTTGTAAGCTAACCTTAATCTCTCAAAGTTACTTGTGTATCCTACAATCTTCAAAGTGGCGCCATTTCTCGAGCTTTTGATGGATTTCGATGCACTATACGGCAATACAACGTTCTCTTAATGTAGATTGCGTTTAGTGGATGGAAGTTTCCTGACTTTTGAGTAACAATACCAGAAAATGGCCTTTTTCTAACCTAAGCATAACCTCTAGGTCTCAAATAAAGAAATTATGGGATGGATCTAAGTCAAGTCAATTATGGGATAGAAAGGCCAGAAAAGTCTTCAACTGTCATTAACCCTTTCAAGAAAACGGCAAAAACACGAGTTACTGGCTTTTAAAGCTTAAAGGCGCACAAGAATTCTTGTGTACCTTAAAATCTTCAAAGTGGCGCCATTTCTCGAGCTTTTGATGGATTTCGATGTACTACACGTCAAAACAACGGCCTCTTCCAGTACTTTAATTTGAGCGTGCCAGTTTTGCCGTATTTGGAGTAGAAAACCCGAAAATGTGTTTTTTGTAAGCTAACCTTAATCTCTCAAAGTTACTTGTGTATCCTACAATCTTCAAAGTGGCGCCATTTCTCGAGCTTTTGATGGATTTCGATGTACTACACGTCAAAACAACGGCCTCTTCCAGTACTTAAAGATGAGCGTGCCAGTTTTGCCGTATTTGGAGTAGAAAACCCGAAAATGTGTTTTTTGTAAGCTAACCTTAATCTCTCAAAGTTACTTGTGTATCCTACAATCTTCAAAGTGGCGCCATTTCTCGAGCTTTTGATGGATTTCGATGCACTATACGGCAATACAACGTTCTCTTAATGTAGATTGCGTTTAGTGGATGGAAGTTTCCTGAATTTTGAGTAACAATACCAGAAAATGGCCTTTTTCTAACCTAAGCATAACCTCTAGGTCTCAAATAAAGAAATTATGGGATGGATCTAAGTCAAGTCAATTATGGGATAGAAAGGCCAGAAAAGTCTTCAACTGTCATTAACCCTTTCAAGAAAACGGCAAAAACACGAGTTACTGGCTTTTAAAGCTTAAAGGCGCACAAGAATTCTTGTGTACCTTAAAATCTTCAAAGTGGCGCCATTTCTCGAGCTTTTGATGGATTTCGATGTACTACACGTCAAAACAACGGCCTCTTCCAGTACTTTAATTTGAGCGTGCCAGTTTTGCCGTATTTGGAGTAGAAAACCCGAAAATGTGTTTTTTGTAAGCTAACCTTAATCTCTCAAAGTTACTTGTGTACCCTAAAATCTTCAAAGTGGCGCCATTTCTCGAGCTTTTGATGGATTTCGATGTACTACACGTCAAAACAACGGCCTCTTCCAGTACTTTAATTTGAGCGTGCCAGTTTTGCCGTATTTGGAGTAGAAAACCCGAAAATGTGTTTTTTGTAAGCTAACCTTAATCTCTCAAAGTTACTTGTGTATCCTACAATCTTCAAAGTGGCGCCATTTCTCGAGCTTTTGATGGATTTCGATGTACTACACGTCAAAACAACGGCCTCTTCCAGTACTTTAAGATGAGCGTGCCAGTTTTGCCGTATTTGGAGTAGAAAACCCGAAAATGTGTTTTTTGTAAGCTAACCTTAATCTCTCAAAGTTACTTGTGTACCCTAAAATCTTCAAAGTGGCGCCATTTCTCGAGCTTTTGATGGATTTCGATGTACTACACGTCAAAACAACGGCCTCTTCCAGTACTTAAAGATGAGCGTGCCAGTTTTGCCGTATTTGGAGTAGAAAACCCGAAAATGTGTTTTTTGTAAGCTAACCTTAATCTCTCAAAGTTACTTGTGTATCCTACAATCTTCAAAGTGGCGCCATTTCTCGAGCTTTTGATGGATTTCGATGCACTATACGGCAATACAACGTTCTCTTAATGTAGATTGCGTTTAGTGGATGGAAGTTTCCTGAATTTTGAGTAACAATACCAGAAAATGGCCTTTTTCTAACCTAAGCATAACCTCTAGGTCTCAAATAAAGAAATTATGGGATGGATCTAAGTCAAGTCAATTATGGGATAGAAAGGCCAGAAAAGTCTTCAACTGTCATTAACCCTTTCAAGAAAACGGCAAAAACACGAGTTACTGGCTTTTAAAGCTTAAAGGCGCACAAGAATTCTTGTGTACCTTAAAATCTTCAAAGTGGCGCCATTTCTCGAGCTTTTGATGGATTTCGATGTACTACACGTCAAAACAACGGCCTCTTCCAGTACTTTAATTTGAGCGTGCCAGTTTTGCCGTATTTGGAGTAGAAAACCCGAAAATGTGTTTTTTGTAAGCTAACCTTAATCTCTCAAAGTTACTTGTGTACCCTAAAATCTTCAAAGTGGCGCCATTTCTCGAGCTTTTGATGGATTTCGATGTACTACACGTCAAAACAACGGCCTCTTCCAGTACTTTAATTTGAGCGTGCCAGTTTTGCCGTATTTGGAGTAGAAAACCCGAAAATGTGTTTTTTGTAAGCTAACCTTAATCTCTCAAAGTTACTTGTGTACCCTAAAATCTTCAAAGTGGCGCCATTTCTCGAGCTTTTGATGGATTTCGATGTACTACACGTCAAAACAACGGCCTCTTCCAGTACTTAAAGATGAGCGTGCCAGTTTTGCCGTATTTGGAGTAGAAAACCCGAAAATGTGTTTTTTGTAAGCTAACCTTAATCTCTCAAAGTTACTTGTGTATCCTACAATCTTCAAAGTGGCGCCATTTCTCGAGCTTTTGATGGATTTCGATGCACTATACGGCAATACAACGTTCTCTTAATGTAGATTGCGTTTAGTGGATGGAAGTTTCCTGAATTTTGAGTAACAATACCAGAAAATGGCCTTTTTCTAACCTAAGCATAACCTCTAGGTCTCAAATAAAGAAATTATGGGATGGATCTAAGTCAAGTCAATTATGGGATAGAAAGGCCAGAAAAGTCTTCAACTGTCATTAACCCTTTCAAGAAAACGGCAAAAACACGAGTTACTGGCTTTTAAAGCTTAAAGGCGCACAAGAATTCTTGTGTACCTTAAAATCTTCAAAGTGGCGCCATTTCTCGAGCTTTTGATGGATTTCGATGTACTACACGTCAAAACAACGGCCTCTTCCAGTACTTTAATTTGAGCGTGCCAGTTTTGCCGTATTTGGAGTAGAAAACCCGAAAATGTGTTTTTTGTAAGCTAACCTTAATCTCTCAAAGTTACTTGTGTATCCTACAATCTTCAAAGTGGCGCCATTTCTCGAGCTTTTGATGGATTTCGATGTACTACACGTCAAAACAACGGCCTCTTCCAGTACTTAAAGATGAGCGTGCCAGTTTTGCCGTATTTGGAGTAGAAAACCCGAAAATGTGTTTTTTTGTAAGCTAACCTTAATCTCTCAAAGTTACTTGTGTATCCTACAATCTTCAAAGTGGCGCCATTTCTCGAGCTTTTGATGGATTTCGATGCACTATACGGCAATACAACGTTCTCTTAATGTAGATTGCGTTTAGTGGATGGAAGTTTCCTGACTTTTGAGTAACAATACCAGAAAATGGCCTTTTTCTAACCTAAGCATAACCTCTAGGTCTCAAATAAAGAAATTATGGGATGGATCTAAGTCAAGTCAATTATGGGATAGAAAGGCCAGAAAAGTCTTCAACTGTCATTAACCCTTTCAAGAAAACGGCAAAAACACGAGTTACTGGCTTTTAAAGCTTAAAGGCGCACAAGAATTCTTGTGTACCTTAAAATCTTCAAAGTGGCGCCATTTCTCGAGCTTTTGATGGATTTCGATGTACTACACGTCAAAACAACGGCCTCTTCCAGTACTTTAATTTGAGCGTGCCAGTTTTGCCGTATTTGGAGTAGAAAACCCGAAAATGTGTTTTTTGTAAGCTAACCTTAATCTCTCAAAGTTACTTGTGTATCCTACAATCTTCAAAGTGGCGCCATTTCTCGAGCTTTTGATGGATTTCGATGTACTACACGTCAAAACAACGGCCTCTTCCAGTACTTAAAGATGAGCGTGCCAGTTTTGCCGTATTTGGAGTAGAAAACCCGAAAATGTGTTTTTTGTAAGCTAACCTTAATCTCTCAAAGTTACTTGTGTATCCTACAATCTTCAAAGTGGCGCCATTTCTCGAGCTTTTGATGGATTTCGATGCACTATACGGCAATACAACGTTCTCTTAATGTAGATTGCGTTTAGTGGATGGAAGTTTCCTGAATTTTGAGTAACAATACCAGAAAATGGCCTTTTTCTAACCTAAGCATAACCTCTAGGTCTCAAATAAAGAAATTATGGGATGGATCTAAGTCAAGTCAATTATGGGATAGAAAGGCCAGAAAAGTCTTCAACTGTCATTAACCCTTTCAAGAAAACGGCAAAAACACGAGTTACTGGCTTTTAAAGCTTAAAGGCGCACAAGAATTCTTGTGTACCTTAAAATCTTCAAAGTGGCGCCATTTCTCGAGCTTTTGATGGATTTCGATGTACTACACGTCAAAACAACGGCCTCTTCCAGTACTTTAATTTGAGCGTGCCAGTTTTGCCGTATTTGGAGTAGAAAACCCGAAAATGTGTTTTTTGTAAGCTAACCTTAATCTCTCAAAGTTACTTGTGTACCCTAAAATCTTCAAAGTGGCGCCATTTCTCGAGCTTTTGATGGATTTCGATGTACTACACGTCAAAACAACGGCCTCTTCCAGTACTTTAATTTGAGCGTGCCAGTTTTGCCGTATTTGGAGTAGAAAACCCGAAAATGTGTTTTTTGTAAGCTAACCTTAATCTCTCAAAGTTACTTGTGTATCCTACAATCTTCAAAGTGGCGCCATTTCTCGAGCTTTTGATGGATTTCGATGTACTACACGTCAAAACAACGGCCTCTTCCAGTACTTTAAGATGAGCGTGCCAGTTTTGCCGTATTTGGAGTAGAAAACCCGAAAATGTGTTTTTTGTAAGCTAACCTTAATCTCTCAAAGTTACTTGTGTACCCTAAAATCTTCAAAGTGGCGCCATTTCTCGAGCTTTTGATGGATTTCGATGTACTACACGTCAAAACAACGGCCTCTTCCAGTACTTAAAGATGAGCGTGCCAGTTTTGCCGTATTTGGAGTAGAAAACCCGAAAATGTGTTTTTTGTAAGCTAACCTTAATCTCTCAAAGTTACTTGTGTATCCTACAATCTTCAAAGTGGCGCCATTTCTCGAGCTTTTGATGGATTTCGATGCACTATACGGCAATACAACGTTCTCTTAATGTAGATTGCGTTTAGTGGATGGAAGTTTCCTGAATTTTGAGTAACAATACCAGAAAATGGCCTTTTTCTAACCTAAGCATAACCTCTAGGTCTCAAATAAAGAAATTATGGGATGGATCTAAGTCAAGTCAATTATGGGATAGAAAGGCCAGAAAAGTCTTCAACTGTCATTAACCCTTTCAAGAAAACGGCAAAAACACGAGTTACTGGCTTTTAAAGCTTAAAGGCGCACAAGAATTCTTGTGTACCTTAAAATCTTCAAAGTGGCGCCATTTCTCGAGCTTTTGATGGATTTCGATGTACTACACGTCAAAACAACGGCCTCTTCCAGTACTTTAATTTGAGCGTGCCAGTTTTGCCGTATTTGGAGTAGAAAACCCGAAAATGTGTTTTTTGTAAGCTAACCTTAATCTCTCAAAGTTACTTGTGTACCCTAAAATCTTCAAAGTGGCGCCATTTCTCGAGCTTTTGATGGATTTCGATGTACTACACGTCAAAACAACGGCCTCTTCCAGTACTTTAATTTGAGCGTGCCAGTTTTGCCGTATTTGGAGTAGAAAACCCGAAAATGTGTTTTTTGTAAGCTAACCTTAATCTCTCAAAGTTACTTGTGTACCCTAAAATCTTCAAAGTGGCGCCATTTCTCGAGCTTTTGATGGATTTCGATGTACTACACGTCAAAACAACGGCCTCTTCCAGTACTTAAAGATGAGCGTGCCAGTTTTGCCGTATTTGGAGTAGAAAACCCGAAAATGTGTTTTTTGTAAGCTAACCTTAATCTCTCAAAGTTACTTGTGTATCCTACAATCTTCAAAGTGGCGCCATTTCTCGAGCTTTTGATGGATTTCGATGCACTATACGGCAATACAACGTTCTCTTAATGTAGATTGCGTTTAGTGGATGGAAGTTTCCTGAATTTTGAGTAACAATACCAGAAAATGGCCTTTTTCTAACCTAAGCATAACCTCTAGGTCTCAAATAAAGAAATTATGGGATGGATCTAAGTCAAGTCAATTATGGGATAGAAAGGCCAGAAAAGTCTTCAACTGTCATTAACCCTTTCAAGAAAACGGCAAAAACACGAGTTACTGGCTTTTAAAGCTTAAAGGCGCACAAGAATTCTTGTGTACCTTAAAATCTTCAAAGTGGCGCCATTTCTCGAGCTTTTGATGGATTTCGATGTACTACACGTCAAAACAACGGCCTCTTCCAGTACTTTAATTTGAGCGTGCCAGTTTTGCCGTATTTGGAGTAGAAAACCCGAAAATGTGTTTTTTGTAAGCTAACCTTAATCTCTCAAAGTTACTTGTGTACCCTAAAATCTTCAAAGTGGCGCCATTTCTCGAGCTTTTGATGGATTTCGATGTACTACACGTCAAAACAACGGCCTCTTCCAGTACTTAAAGATGAGCGTGCCAGTTTTGCCGTATTTGGAGTAGAAAACCCGAAAATGTGTTTTTTGTAAGCTAACCTTAATCTCTCAAAGTTACTTGTGTATCCTACAATCTTCAAAGTGGCGCCATTTCTCGAGCTTTTGATGGATTTCGATGCACTATACGGCAATACAACGTTCTCTTAATGTAGATTGCGTTTAGTGGATGGAAGTTTCCTGAATTTTGAGTAACAATACCAGAAAATGGCCTTTTTCTAACCTAAGCATAACCTCTAGGTCTCAAATAAAGAAATTATGGGATGGATCTAAGTCAAGTCAATTATGGGATAGAAAGGCCAGAAAAGTCTTCAACTGTCATTAACCCTTTCAAGAAAACGGCAAAAACACGAGTTACTGGCTTTTAAAGCTTAAAGGCGCACAAGAATTCTTGTGTACCTTAAAATCTTCAAAGTGGCGCCATTTCTCGAGCTTTTGATGGATTTCGATGTACTACACGTCAAAACAACGGCCTCTTCCAGTACTTTAAGATGAGCGTGCCAGTTTTGCCGTATTTGGAGTAGAAAACCCGAAAATGTGTTTTTTGTAAGCTAACCTTAATCTCTCAAAGTTACTTGTGTACCCTAAAATCTTCAAAGTGGCGCCATTTCTCGAGCTTTTGATGGATTTCGATGTACTACACGTCAAAACAACGGCCTCTTCCAGTACTTAAAGATGAGCGTGCCAGTTTTGCCGTATTTGGAGTAGAAAACCCGAAAATGTGTTTTTTGTAAGCTAACCTTAATCTCTCAAAGTTACTTGTGTATCCTACAATCTTCAAAGTGGCGCCATTTCTCGAGCTTTTGATGGATTTCGATGCACTATACGGCAATACAACGTTCTCTTAATGTAGATTGCGTTTAGTGGATGGAAGTTTCCTGAATTTTGAGTAACAATACCAGAAAATGGCCTTTTTCTAACCTAAGCATAACCTCTAGGTCTCAAATAAAGAAATTATGGGATGGATCTAAGTCAAGTCAATTATGGGATAGAAAGGCCAGAAAAGTCTTCAACTGTCATTAACCCTTTCAAGAAAACGGCAAAAACACGAGTTACTGGCTTTTAAAGCTTAAAGGCGCACAAGAATTCTTGTGTACCTTAAAATCTTCAAAGTGGCGCCATTTCTCGAGCTTTTGATGGATTTCGATGTACTACACGTCAAAACAACGGCCTCTTCCAGTACTTTAATTTGAGCGTGCCAGTTTTGCCGTATTTGGAGTAGAAAACCCGAAAATGTGTTTTTTGTAAGCTAACCTTAATCTCTCAAAGTTACTTGTGTACCCTAAAATCTTCAAAGTGGCGCCATTTCTCGAGCTTTTGATGGATTTCGATGTACTACACGTCAAAACAACGGCCTCTTCCAGTACTTTAATTTGAGCGTGCCAGTTTTGCCGTATTTGGAGTAGAAAACCCGAAAATGTGTTTTTTGTAAGCTAACCTTAATCTCTCAAAGTTACTTGTGTACCCTAAAATCTTCAAAGTGGCGCCATTTCTCGAGCTTTTGATGGATTTCGATGTACTACACGTCAAAACAACGGCCTCTTCCAGTACTTAAAGATGAGCGTGCCAGTTTTGCCGTATTTGGAGTAGAAAACCCGAAAATGTGTTTTTTGTAAGCTAACCTTAATCTCTCAAAGTTACTTGTGTATCCTACAATCTTCAAAGTGGCGCCATTTCTCGAGCTTTTGATGGATTTCGATGCACTATACGGCAATACAACGTTCTCTTAATGTAGATTGCGTTTAGTGGATGGAAGTTTCCTGAATTTTGAGTAACAATACCAGAAAATGGCCTTTTTCTAACCTAAGCATAACCTCTAGGTCTCAAATAAAGAAATTATGGGATGGATCTAAGTCAAGTCAATTATGGGATAGAAAGGCCAGAAAAGTCTTCAACTGTCATTAACCCTTTCAAGAAAACGGCAAAAACACGAGTTACTGGCTTTTAAAGCTTAAAGGCGCACAAGAATTCTTGTGTACCTTAAAATCTTCAAAGTGGCGCCATTTCTCGAGCTTTTGATGGATTTCGATGTACTACACGTCAAAACAACGGCCTCTTCCAGTACTTTAATTTGAGCGTGCCAGTTTTGCCGTATTTGGAGTAGAAAACCCGAAAATGTGTTTTTTGTAAGCTAACCTTAATCTCTCAAAGTTACTTGTGTACCCTAAAATCTTCAAAGTGGCGCCATTTCTCGAGCTTTTGATGGATTTCGATGTACTACACGTCAAAACAACGGCCTCTTCCAGTACTTAAAGATGAGCGTGCCAGTTTTGCCGTATTTGGAGTAGAAAACCCGAAAATGTGTTTTTTGTAAGCTAACCTTAATCTCTCAAAGTTACTTGTGTATCCTACAATCTTCAAAGTGGCGCCATTTCTCGAGCTTTTGATGGATTTCGATGCACTATACGGCAATACAACGTTCTCTTAATGTAGATTGCGTTTAGTGGATGGAAGTTTCCTGAATTTTGAGTAACAATACCAGAAAATGGCCTTTTTCTAACCTAAGCATAACCTCTAGGTCTCAAATAAAGAAATTATGGGATGGATCTAAGTCAAGTCAATTATGGGATAGAAAGGCCAGAAAAGTCTTCAACTGTCATTAACCCTTTCAAGAAAACGGCAAAAACACGAGTTACTGGCTTTTAAAGCTTAAAGGCGCACAAGAATTCTTGTGTACCTTAAAATCTTCAAAGTGGCGCCATTTCTCGAGCTTTTGATGGATTTCGATGTACTACACGTCAAAACAACGGCCTCTTCCAGTACTTTAATTTGAGCGTGCCAGTTTTGCCGTATTTGGAGTAGAAAACCCGAAAATGTGTTTTTTGTAAGCTAACCTTAATCTCTCAAAGTTACTTGTGTACCCTAAAATCTTCAAAGTGGCGCCATTTCTCGAGCTTTTGATGGATTTCGATGTACTACACGTCAAAACAACGGCCTCTTCCAGTACTTTAATTTGAGCGTGCCAGTTTTGCCGTATTTGGAGTAGAAAACCCGAAAATGTGTTTTTTGTAAGCTAACCTTAATCTCTCAAAGTTACTTGTGTATCCTACAATCTTCAAAGTGGCGCCATTTCTCGAGCTTTTGATGGATTTCGATGTACTACACGTCAAAACAACGGCCTCTTCCAGTACTTTAAGATGAGCGTGCCAGTTTTGCCGTATTTGGAGTAGAAAACCCGAAAATGTGTTTTTTGTAAGCTAACCTTAATCTCTCAAAGTTACTTGTGTACCCTAAAATCTTCAAAGTGGCGCCATTTCTCGAGCTTTTGATGGATTTCGATGTACTACACGTCAAAACAACGGCCTCTTCCAGTACTTAAAGATGAGCGTGCCAGTTTTGCCGTATTTGGAGTAGAAAACCCGAAAATGTGTTTTTTGTAAGCTAACCTTAATCTCTCAAAGTTACTTGTGTATCCTACAATCTTCAAAGTGGCGCCATTTCTCGAGCTTTTGATGGATTTCGATGCACTATACGGCAATACAACGTTCTCTTAATGTAGATTGCGTTTAGTGGATGGAAGTTTCCTGAATTTTGAGTAACAATACCAGAAAATGGCCTTTTTCTAACCTAAGCATAACCTCTAGGTCTCAAATAAAGAAATTATGGGATGGATCTAAGTCAAGTCAATTATGGGATAGAAAGGCCAGAAAAGTCTTCAACTGTCATTAACCCTTTCAAGAAAACGGCAAAAACACGAGTTACTGGCTTTTAAAGCTTAAAGGCGCACAAGATCTAGCATGTTTTCACAAAAGGGGGTGTTAGGTTCCAAGGCTCCTTTTGTGAAAACATGCTAGATCTTGTGTACCTTAAAATCTTCAAAGTGGCGCCATTTCTCGAGCTTTTGATGGATTTCGATGTACTACACGTCAAAACAACGGCCTCTTCCAGTACTTTAAGATGAGCGTGCCAGTTTTGCCGTATTTGGAGTAGAAAACCCGAAAATGTGTTTTTTGTAAGCTAACCTTAATCTCTCAAAGTTACTTGTGTACCCTAAAATCTTCAAAGTGGCGCCATTTCTCGAGCTTTTGATGGATTTCGATGTACTACACGTCAAAACAACGGCCTCTTCCAGTACTTAAAGATGAGCGTGCCAGTTTTGCCGTATTTGGAGTAGAAAACCCGAAAATGTGTTTTTTGTAAGCTAACCTTAATCTCTCAAAGTTACTTGTGTATCCTACAATCTTCAAAGTGGCGCCATTTCTCGAGCTTTTGATGGATTTCGATGCACTATACGGCAATACAACGTTCTCTTAATGTAGATTGCGTTTAGTGGATGGAAGTTTCCTGAATTTTGAGTAACAATACCAGAAAATGGCCTTTTTCTAACCTAAGCATAACCTCTAGGTCTCAAATAAAGAAATTATGGGATGGATCTAAGTCAAGTCAATTATGGGATAGAAAGGCCAGAAAAGTCTTCAACTGTCATTAACCCTTTCAAGAAAACGGCAAAAACACGAGTTACTGGCTTTTAAAGCTTAAAGGCGCACAAGATCTAGCATGTTTTCACAAAAGGGGGTGTTAGGTTCCAAGGCTCCTTTTGTGAAAACATGCTAGATCTTGTGTACCTTAAAATCTTCAAAGTGGCGCCATTTCTCGAGCTTTTGATGGATTTCGATGTACTACACGTCAAAACAACGGCCTCTTCCAGTACTTTAATTTGAGCGTGCCAGTTTTGCCGTATTTGGAGTAGAAAACCCGAAAATGTGTTTTTTGTAAGCTAACCTTAATCTCTCAAAGTTACTTGTGTACCCTAAAATCTTCAAAGTGGCGCCATTTCTCGAGCTTTTGATGGATTTCGATGTACTACACGTCAAAACAACGGCCTCTTCCAGTACTTTAATTTGAGCGTGCCAGTTTTGCCGTATTTGGAGTAGAAAACCCGAAAATGTGTTTTTTGTAAGCTAACCTTAATCTCTCAAAGTTACTTGTGTATCCTACAATCTTCAAAGTGGCGCCATTTCTCGAGCTTTTGATGGATTTCGATGTACTACACGTCAAAACAACGGCCTCTTCCAGTACTTTAATTTGAGCGTGCCAGTTTTGCCGTATTTGGAGTAGAAAACCCGAAAATGTGTTTTTTGTAAGCTAACCTTAATCTCTCAAAGTTACTTGTGTATCCTACAATCTTCAAAGTGGCGCCATTTCTCGAGCTTTTGATGGATTTCGATGCACTATACGGCAATACAACGTTCTCTTAATGTAGATTGCGTTTAGTGGATGGAAGTTTCCTGAATTTTGAGTAACAATACCAGAAAATGGCCTTTTTCTAACCTAAGCATAACCTCTAGGTCTCAAATAAAGAAATTATGGGATGGATCTAAGTCAAGTCAATTATGGGATAGAAAGGCCAGAAAAGTCTTCAACTGTCATTAACCCTTTCAAGAAAACGGCAAAAACACGAGTTACTGGCTTTTAAAGCTTAAAGGCGCACAAGATCTAGCATGTTTTCACAAAAGGGGGTGTTAGGTTCCAAGGCTCCTTTTGTGAAAACATGCTAGATCTTGTGTACCTTAAAATCTTCAAAGTGGCGCCATTTCTCGAGCTTTTGATGGATTTCGATGTACTACACGTCAAAACAACGGCCTCTTCCAGTACTTTAATTTGAGCGTGCCAGTTTTGCCGTATTTGGAGTAGAAAACCCGAAAATGTGTTTTTTGTAAGCTAACCTTAATCTCTCAAAGTTACTTGTGTACCCTAAAATCTTCAAAGTGGCGCCATTTCTCGAGCTTTTGATGGATTTCGATGTACTACACGTCAAAACAACGGCCTCTTCCAGTACTTTAATTTGAGCGTGCCAGTTTTGCCGTATTTGGAGTAGAAAACCCGAAAATGTGTTTTTTGTAAGCTAACCTTAATCTCTCAAAGTTACTTGTGTATCCTACAATCTTCAAAGTGGCGCCATTTCTCGAGCTTTTGATGGATTTCGATGTACTACACGTCAAAACAACGGCCTCTTCCAGTACTTTAATTTGAGCGTGCCAGTTTTGCCGTATTTGGAGTAGAAAACCCGAAAATGTGTTTTTTGTAAGCTAACCTTAATCTCTCAAAGTTACTTGTGTATCCTACAATCTTCAAAGTGGCGCCATTTCTCGAGCTTTTGATGGATTTCGATGTACTACACGTCAAAACAACGGCCTCTTCCAGTACTTAAAGATGAGCGTGCCAGTTTTGCCGTATTTGGAGTAGAAAACCCGAAAATGTGTTTTTTGTAAGCTAACCTTAATCTCTCAAAGTTACTTGTGTATCCTACAATCTTCAAAGTGGCGCCATTTCTCGAGCTTTTGATGGATTTCGATGCACTATACGGCAATACAACGTTCTCTTAATGTAGATTGCGTTTAGTGGATGGAAGTTTCCTGAATTTTGAGTAACAATACCAGAAAATGGCCTTTTTCTAACCTAAGCATAACCTCTAGGTCTCAAATAAAGAAATTATGGGATGGATCTAAGTCAAGTCAATTATGGGATAGAAAGGCCAGAAAAGTCTTCAACTGTCATTAACCCTTTCAAGAAAACGGCAAAAACACGAGTTACTGGCTTTTAAAGCTTAAAGGCGCACAAGATCTAGCATGTTTTCACAAAAGGGGGTGTTAGGTTCCAAGGCTCCTTTTGTGAAAACATGCTAGATCTTGTGTACCTTAAAATCTTCAAAGTGGCGCCATTTCTCGAGCTTTTGATGGATTTCGATGTACTACACGTCAAAACAACGGCCTCTTCCAGTACTTTAATTTGAGCGTGCCAGTTTTGCCGTATTTGGAGTAGAAAACCCGAAAATGTGTTTTTTGTAAGCTAACCTTAATCTCTCAAAGTTACTTGTGTACCCTAAAATCTTCAAAGTGGCGCCATTTCTCGAGCTTTTGATGGATTTCGATGTACTACACGTCAAAACAACGGCCTCTTCCAGTACTTTAATTTGAGCGTGCCAGTTTTGCCGTATTTGGAGTAGAAAACCCGA
This sequence comes from Actinernus sp. WN-2022, assembly GCA_030867875.1. NCBI lineage: Eukaryota > Metazoa > Cnidaria > Anthozoa > Actiniaria > Actinernidae > Actinernus > Actinernus sp. WN-2022. Next base: position 17,520 of record JAOWCC010000126.1, read on the forward strand.
AAATGTGTTTTTTGTAAGCTAACCTTAATCTCTCAAAGTTACTTGTGTATCCTACAATCTTCAAAGTGGCGCCATTTCTCGAGCTTTTGATGGATTTCGATGTACTACACGTCAAAACAACGGCCTCTTCCAGTACTTTAATTTGAGCGTGCCAGTTTTGCCGTATTTGGAGTAGAAAACCCGAAAATGTGTTTTTTGTAAGCTAACCTTAATCTCTCAAAGTTACTTGTGTATCCTACAATCTTCAAAGTGGCGCCATTTCTCGAGCTTTTGATGGATTTCGATGTACTACACGTCAAAACAACGGCCTCTTCCAGTACTTTAATTTGAGCGTGCCAGTTTTGCCGTATTTGGAGTAGAAAACCCGAAAATGTGTTTTTTGTAAGCTAACCTTAATCTCTCAAAGTTACTTGTGTATCCTACAATCTTCAAAGTGGCGCCATTTCTCGAGCTTTTGATGGATTTCGATGTACTACACGTCAAAACAACGGCCTCTTCCAGTACTTAAAGATGAGCGTGCCAGTTTTGCCGTATTTGGAGTAGAAAACCCGAAAATGTGTTTTTTTGTAAGCTAACCTTAATCTCTCAAAGTTACTTGTGTATCCTACAATCTTCAAAGTGGCGCCATTTCTCGAGCTTTTGATGGATTTCGATGCACTATACGGCAATACAACGTTCTCTTAATGTAGATTGCGTTTAGTGGATGGAAGTTTCCTGACTTTTGAGTAACAATACCAGAAAATGGCCTTTTTCTAACCTAAGCATAACCTCTAGGTCTCAAATAAAGAAATTATGGGATGGATCTAAGTCAAGTCAATTATGGGATAGAAAGGCCAGAAAAGTCTTCAACTGTCATTAACCCTTTCAAGAAAACGGCAAAAACACGAGTTACTGGCTTTTAAAGCTTAAAGGCGCACAAGAATTCTTGTGTACCTTAAAATCTTCAAAGTGGCGCCATTTCTCGAGCTTTTGATGGATTTCGATGTACTACACGTCAAAACAACGGCCTCTTCCAGTACTTTAATTTGAGCGTGCCAGTTTTGCCGTATTGGGAGTAGAAAACCCGAAAATGTGTTTTTTGTAAGCTAACCTTAATCTCTCAAAGTTACTTGTGTATCCTACAATCTTCAAAGTGGCGCCATTTCTCGAGCTTTTGATGGATTTCGATGTACTACACGTCAAAACAACGGCCTCTTCCAGTACTTAAAGATGAGCGTGCCAGTTTTGCCGTATTTGGAGTAGAAAACCCGAAAATGTGTTTTTTTGTAAGCTAACCTTAATCTCTCAAAGTTACTTGTGTATCCTACAATCTTCAAAGTGGCGCCATTTCTCGAGCTTTTGATGGATTTCGATGCACTATACGGCAATACAACGTTCTCTTAATGTAGATTGCGTTTAGTGGATGGAAGTTTCCTGACTTTTGAGTAACAATACCAGAAAATGGCCTTTTTCTAACCTAAGCATAACCTCTAGGTCTCAAATAAAGAAATTATGGGATGGATCTAAGTCAAGTCAATTATGGGATAGAAAGGCCAGAAAAGTCTTCAACTGTCATTAACCCTTTCAAGAAAACGGCAAAAACACGAGTTACTGGCTTTTAAAGCTTAAAGGCGCACAAGAATTCTTGTGTACCTTAAAATCTTCAAAGTGGCGCCATTTCTCGAGCTTTTGATGGATTTCGATGTACTACACGTCAAAACAACGGCCTCTTCCAGTACTTTAATTTGAGCGTGCCAGTTTTGCCGTATTGGGAGTAGAAAACCCGAAAATGTGTTTTTTGTAAGCTAACCTTAATCTCTCAAAGTTACTTGTGTATCCTACAATCTTCAAAGTGGCGCCATTTCTCGAGCTTTTGATGGATTTCGATGTACTACACGTCAAAACAACGGCCTCTTCCAGTACTTAAAGATGAGCGTGCCAGTTTTGCCGTATTTGGAGTAGAAAACCCGAAAATGTGTTTTTTGTAAGCTAACCTTAATCTCTCAAAGTTACTTGTGTATCCTACAATCTTCAAAGTGGCGCCATTTCTCGAGCTTTTGATGGATTTCGATGCACTATACGGCAATACAACGTTCTCTTAATGTAGATTGCGTTTAGTGGATGGAAGTTTCCTGAATTTTGAGTAACAATACCAGAAAATGGCCTTTTTCTAACCTAAGCATAACCTCTAGGTCTCAAATAAAGAAATTATGGGATGGATCTAAGTCAAGTCAATTATGGGATAGAAAGGCCAGAAAAGTCTTCAACTGTCATTAACCCTTTCAAGAAAACGGCAAAAACACGAGTTACTGGCTTTTAAAGCTTAAAGGCGCACAAGAATTCTTGTGTACCTTAAAATCTTCAAAGTGGCGCCATTTCTCGAGCTTTTGATGGATTTCGATGTACTACACGTCAAAACAACGGCCTCTTCCAGTACTTTAATTTGAGCGTGCCAGTTTTGCCGTATTTGGAGTAGAAAACCCGAAAATGTGTTTTTTGTAAGCTAACCTTAATCTCTCAAAGTTACTTGTGTACCCTAAAATCTTCAAAGTGGCGCCATTTCTCGAGCTTTTGATGGATTTCGATGTACTACACGTCAAAACAACGGCCTCTTCCAGTACTTTAATTTGAGCGTGCCAGTTTTGCCGTATTTGGAGTAGAAAACCCGAAAATGTGTTTTTTGTAAGCTAACCTTAATCTCTCAAAGTTACTTGTGTATCCTACAATCTTCAAAGTGGCGCCATTTCTCGAGCTTTTGATGGATTTCGATGTACTACACGTCAAAACAACGGCCTCTTCCAGTACTTTAAGATGAGCGTGCCAGTTTTGCCGTATTTGGAGTAGAAAACCCGAAAATGTGTTTTTTGTAAGCTAACCTTAATCTCTCAAAGTTACTTGTGTACCCTAAAATCTTCAAAGTGGCGCCATTTCTCGAGCTTTTGATGGATTTCGATGTACTACACGTCAAAACAACGGCCTCTTCCAGTACTTAAAGATGAGCGTGCCAGTTTTGCCGTATTTGGAGTAGAAAACCCGAAAATGTGTTTTTTGTAAGCTAACCTTAATCTCTCAAAGTTACTTGTGTATCCTACAATCTTCAAAGTGGCGCCATTTCTCGAGCTTTTGATGGATTTCGATGCACTATACGGCAATACAACGTTCTCTTAATGTAGATTGCGTTTAGTGGATGGAAGTTTCCTGAATTTTGAGTAACAATACCAGAAAATGGCCTTTTTCTAACCTAAGCATAACCTCTAGGTCTCAAATAAAGAAATTATGGGATGGATCTAAGTCAAGTCAATTATGGGATAGAAAGGCCAGAAAAGTCTTCAACTGTCATTAACCCTTTCAAGAAAACGGCAAAAACACGAGTTACTGGCTTTTAAAGCTTAAAGGCGCACAAGAATTCTTGTGTACCTTAAAATCTTCAAAGTGGCGCCATTTCTCGAGCTTTTGATGGATTTCGATGTACTACACGTCAAAACAACGGCCTCTTCCAGTACTTTAATTTGAGCGTGCCAGTTTTGCCGTATTTGGAGTAGAAAACCCGAAAATGTGTTTTTTGTAAGCTAACCTTAATCTCTCAAAGTTACTTGTGTACCCTAAAATCTTCAAAGTGGCGCCATTTCTCGAGCTTTTGATGGATTTCGATGTACTACACGTCAAAACAACGGCCTCTTCCAGTACTTTAATTTGAGCGTGCCAGTTTTGCCGTATTTGGAGTAGAAAACCCGAAAATGTGTTTTTTGTAAGCTAACCTTAATCTCTCAAAGTTACTTGTGTATCCTACAATCTTCAAAGTGGCGCCATTTCTCGAGCTTTTGATGGATTTCGATGTACTACACGTCAAAACAACGGCCTCTTCCAGTACTTTAATTTGAGCGTGCCAGTTTTGCCGTATTTGGAGTAGAAAACCCGAAAATGTGTTTTTTGTAAGCTAACCTTAATCTCTCAAAGTTACTTGTGTACCCTAAAATCTTCAAAGTGGCGCCATTTCTCGAGCTTTTGATGGATTTCGATGTACTACACGTCAAAACAACGGCCTCTTCCAGTACTTTAATTTGAGCGTGCCAGTTTTGCCGTATTTGGAGTAGAAAACCCGAAAATGTGTTTTTTGTAAGCTAACCTTAATCTCTCAAAGTTACTTGTGTATCCTACAATCTTCAAAGTGGCGCCATTTCTCGAGCTTTTGATGGATTTCGATGTACTACACGTCAAAACAACGGCCTCTTCCAGTACTTTAATTTGAGCGTGCCAGTTTTGCCGTATTTGGAGTAGAAAACCCGAAAATGTGTTTTTTGTAAGCTAACCTTAATCTCTCAAAGTTACTTGTGTATCCTACAATCTTCAAAGTGGCGCCATTTCTCGAGCTTTTGATGGATTTCGATGTACTACACGTCAAAACAACGGCCTCTTCCAGTACTTAAAGATGAGCGTGCCAGTTTTGCCGTATTTGGAGTAGAAAACCCGAAAATGTGTTTTTTGTAAGCTAACCTTAATCTCTCAAAGTTACTTGTGTATCCTACAATCTTCAAAGTGGCGCCATTTCTCGAGCTTTTGATGGATTTCGATGCACTATACGGCAATACAACGTTCTCTTAATGTAGATTGCGTTTAGTGGATGGAAGTTTCCTGAATTTTGAGTAACAATACCAGAAAATGGCCTTTTTCTAACCTAAGCATAACCTCTAGGTCTCAAATAAAGAAATTATGGGATGGATCTAAGTCAAGTCAATTATGGGATAGAAAGGCCAGAAAAGTCTTCAACTGTCATTAACCCTTTCAAGAAAACGGCAAAAACACGAGTTACTGGCTTTTAAAGCTTAAAGGCGCACAAGATCTAGCATGTTTTCACAAAAGGGGGTGTTAGGTTCCAAGGCTCCTTTTGTGAAAACATGCTAGATCTTGTGTACCTTAAAATCTTCAAAGTGGCGCCATTTCTCGAGCTTTTGATGGATTTCGATGTACTACACGTCAAAACAACGGCCTCTTCCAGTACTTTAATTTGAGCGTGCCAGTTTTGCCGTATTTGGAGTAGAAAACCCGAAAATGTGTTTTTTGTAAGCTAACCTTAATCTCTCAAAGTTACTTGTGTACCCTAAAATCTTCAAAGTGGCGCCATTTCTCGAGCTTTTGATGGATTTCGATGTACTACACGTCAAAACAACGGCCTCTTCCAGTACTTTAATTTGAGCGTGCCAGTTTTGCCGTATTTGGAGTAGAAAACCCGAAAATGTGTTTTTTGTAAGCTAACCTTAATCTCTCAAAGTTACTTGTGTATCCTACAATCTTCAAAGTGGCGCCATTTCTCGAGCTTTTGATGGATTTCGATGTACTACACGTCAAAACAACGGCCTCTTCCAGTACTTTAATTTGAGCGTGCCAGTTTTGCCGTATTTGGAGTAGAAAACCCGAAAATGTGTTTTTTGTAAGCTAACCTTAATCTCTCAAAGTTACTTGTGTATCCTACAATCTTCAAAGTGGCGCCATTTCTCGAGCTTTTGATGGATTTCGATGTACTACACGTCAAAACAACGGCCTCTTCCAGTACTTTAATTTGAGCGTGCCAGTTTTGCCGTATTTGGAGTAGAAAACCCGAAAATGTGTTTTTTGTAAGCTAACCTTAATCTCTCAAAGTTACTTGTGTATCCTACAATCTTCAAAGTGGCGCCATTTCTCGAGCTTTTGATGGATTTCGATGTACTACACGTCAAAACAACGGCCTCTTCCAGTACTTAAAGATGAGCGTGCCAGTTTTGCCGTATTTGGAGTAGAAAACCCGAAAATGTGTTTTTTTGTAAGCTAACCTTAATCTCTCAAAGTTACTTGTGTATCCTACAATCTTCAAAGTGGCGCCATTTCTCGAGCTTTTGATGGATTTCGATGCACTATACGGCAATACAACGTTCTCTTAATGTAGATTGCGTTTAGTGGATGGAAGTTTCCTGACTTTTGAGTAACAATACCAGAAAATGGCCTTTTTCTAACCTAAGCATAACCTCTAGGTCTCAAATAAAGAAATTATGGGATGGATCTAAGTCAAGTCAATTATGGGATAGAAAGGCCAGAAAAGTCTTCAACTGTCATTAACCCTTTCAAGAAAACGGCAAAAACACGAGTTACTGGCTTTTAAAGCTTAAAGGCGCACAAGAATTCTTGTGTACCTTAAAATCTTCAAAGTGGCGCCATTTCTCGAGCTTTTGATGGATTTCGATGTACTACACGTCAAAACAACGGCCTCTTCCAGTACTTTAATTTGAGCGTGCCAGTTTTGCCGTATTGGGAGTAGAAAACCCGAAAATGTGTTTTTTGTAAGCTAACCTTAATCTCTCAAAGTTACTTGTGTATCCTACAATCTTCAAAGTGGCGCCATTTCTCGAGCTTTTGATGGATTTCGATGTACTACACGTCAAAACAACGGCCTCTTCCAGTACTTAAAGATGAGCGTGCCAGTTTTGCCGTATTTGGAGTAGAAAACCCGAAAATGTGTTTTTTGTAAGCTAACCTTAATCTCTCAAAGTTACTTGTGTATCCTACAATCTTCAAAGTGGCGCCATTTCTCGAGCTTTTGATGGATTTCGATGCACTATACGGCAATACAACGTTCTCTTAATGTAGATTGCGTTTAGTGGATGGAAGTTTCCTGAATTTTGAGTAACAATACCAGAAAATGGCCTTTTTCTAACCTAAGCATAACCTCTAGGTCTCAAATAAAGAAATTATGGGATGGATCTAAGTCAAGTCAATTATGGGATAGAAAGGCCAGAAAAGTCTTCAACTGTCATTAACCCTTTCAAGAAAACGGCAAAAACACGAGTTACTGGCTTTTAAAGCTTAAAGGCGCACAAGAATTCTTGTGTACCTTAAAATCTTCAAAGTGGCGCCATTTCTCGAGCTTTTGATGGATTTCGATGTACTACACGTCAAAACAACGGCCTCTTCCAGTACTTTAATTTGAGCGTGCCAGTTTTGCCGTATTTGGAGTAGAAAACCCGAAAATGTGTTTTTTGTAAGCTAACCTTAATCTCTCAAAGTTACTTGTGTATCCTACAATCTTCAAAGTGGCGCCATTTCTCGAGCTTTTGATGGATTTCGATGTACTACACGTCAAAACAACGGCCTCTTCCAGTACTTTAATTTGAGCGTGCCAGTTTTGCCGTATTTGGAGTAGAAAACCCGAAAATGTGTTTTTTGTAAGCTAACCTTAATCTCTCAAAGTTACTTGTGTACCCTAAAATCTTCAAAGTGGCGCCATTTCTCGAGCTTTTGATGGATTTCGATGTACTACACGTCAAAACAACGGCCTCTTCCAGTACTTTAATTTGAGCGTGCCAGTTTTGCCGTATTTGGAGTAGAAAACCCGAAAATGTGTTTTTTGTAAGCTAACCTTAATCTCTCAAAGTTACTTGTGTATCCTACAATCTTCAAAGTGGCGCCATTTCTCGAGCTTTTGATGGATTTCGATGTACTACACGTCAAAACAACGGCCTCTTCCAGTACTTTAATTTGAGCGTGCCAGTTTTGCCGTATTTGGAGTAGAAAACCCGAAAATGTGTTTTTTGTAAGCTAACCTTAATCTCTCAAAGTTACTTGTGTATCCTACAATCTTCAAAGTGGCGCCATTTCTCGAGCTTTTGATGGATTTCGATGTACTACACGTCAAAACAACGGCCTCTTCCAGTACTTAAAGATGAGCGTGCCAGTTTTGCCGTATTTGGAGTAGAAAACCCGAAAATGTGTTTTTTGTAAGCTAACCTTAATCTCTCAAAGTTACTTGTGTATCCTACAATCTTCAAAGTGGCGCCATTTCTCGAGCTTTTGATGGATTTCGATGCACTATACGGCAATACAACGTTCTCTTAATGTAGATTGCGTTTAGTGGATGGAAGTTTCCTGAATTTTGAGTAACAATACCAGAAAATGGCCTTTTTCTAACCTAAGCATAACCTCTAGGTCTCAAATAAAGAAATTATGGGATGGATCTAAGTCAAGTCAATTATGGGATAGAAAGGCCAGAAAAGTCTTCAACTGTCATTAACCCTTTCAAGAAAACGGCAAAAACACGAGTTACTGGCTTTTAAAGCTTAAAGGCGCACAAGATCTAGCATGTTTTCACAAAAGGGGGTGTTAGGTTCCAAGGCTCCTTTTGTGAAAACATGCTAGATCTTGTGTACCTTAAAATCTTCAAAGTGGCGCCATTTCTCGAGCTTTTGATGGATTTCGATGTACTACACGTCAAAACAACGGCCTCTTCCAGTACTTTAATTTGAGCGTGCCAGTTTTGCCGTATTTGGAGTAGAAAACCCGAAAATGTGTTTTTTGTAAGCTAACCTTAATCTCTCAAAGTTACTTGTGTACCCTAAAATCTTCAAAGTGGCGCCATTTCTCGAGCTTTTGATGGATTTCGATGTACTACACGTCAAAACAACGGCCTCTTCCAGTACTTTAATTTGAGCGTGCCAGTTTTGCCGTATTTGGAGTAGAAAACCCGAAAATGTGTTTTTTGTAAGCTAACCTTAATCTCTCAAAGTTACTTGTGTATCCTACAATCTTCAAAGTGGCGCCATTTCTCGAGCTTTTGATGGATTTCGATGTACTACACGTCAAAACAACGGCCTCTTCCAGTACTTTAATTTGAGCGTGCCAGTTTTGCCGTATTTGGAGTAGAAAACCCGAAAATGTGTTTTTTGTAAGCTAACCTTAATCTCTCAAAGTTACTTGTGTATCCTACAATCTTCAAAGTGGCGCCATTTCTCGAGCTTTTGATGGATTTCGATGTACTACACGTCAAAACAACGGCCTCTTCCAGTACTTTAATTTGAGCGTGCCAGTTTTGCCGTATTTGGAGTAGAAAACCCGAAAATGTGTTTTTTGTAAGCTAACCTTAATCTCTCAAAGTTACTTGTGTATCCTACAATCTTCAAAGTGGCGCCATTTCTCGAGCTTTTGATGGATTTCGATGTACTACACGTCAAAACAACGGCCTCTTCCAGTACTTAAAGATGAGCGTGCCAGTTTTGCCGTATTTGGAGTAGAAAACCCGAAAATGTGTTTTTTTGTAAGCTAACCTTAATCTCTCAAAGTTACTTGTGTATCCTACAATCTTCAAAGTGGCGCCATTTCTCGAGCTTTTGATGGATTTCGATGCACTATACGGCAATACAACGTTCTCTTAATGTAGATTGCGTTTAGTGGATGGAAGTTTCCTGACTTTTGAGTAACAATACCAGAAAATGGCCTTTTTCTAACCTAAGCATAACCTCTAGGTCTCAAATAAAGAAATTATGGGATGGATCTAAGTCAAGTCAATTATGGGATAGAAAGGCCAGAAAAGTCTTCAACTGTCATTAACCCTTTCAAGAAAACGGCAAAAACACGAGTTACTGGCTTTTAAAGCTTAAAGGCGCACAAGAATTCTTGTGTACCTTAAAATCTTCAAAGTGGCGCCATTTCTCGAGCTTTTGATGGATTTCGATGTACTACACGTCAAAACAACGGCCTCTTCCAGTACTTTAATTTGAGCGTGCCAGTTTTGCCGTATTGGGAGTAGAAAACCCGAAAATGTGTTTTTTGTAAGCTAACCTTAATCTCTCAAAGTTACTTGTGTATCCTACAATCTTCAAAGTGGCGCCATTTCTCGAGCTTTTGATGGATTTCGATGTACTACACGTCAAAACAACGGCCTCTTCCAGTACTTAAAGATGAGCGTGCCAGTTTTGCCGTATTTGGAGTAGAAAACCCGAAAATGTGTTTTTTGTAAGCTAACCTTAATCTCTCAAAGTTACTTGTGTATCCTACAATCTTCAAAGTGGCGCCATTTCTCGAGCTTTTGATGGATTTCGATGCACTATACGGCAATACAACGTTCTCTTAATGTAGATTGCGTTTAGTGGATGGAAGTTTCCTGAATTTTGAGTAACAATACCAGAAAATGGCCTTTTTCTAACCTAAGCATAACCTCTAGGTCTCAAATAAAGAAATTATGGGATGGATCTAAGTCAAGTCAATTATGGGATAGAAAGGCCAGAAAAGTCTTCAACTGTCATTAACCCTTTCAAGAAAACGGCAAAAACACGAGTTACTGGCTTTTAAAGCTTAAAGGCGCACAAGAATTCTTGTGTACCTTAAAATCTTCAAAGTGGCGCCATTTCTCGAGCTTTTGATGGATTTCGATGTACTACACGTCAAAACAACGGCCTCTTCCAGTACTTTAATTTGAGCGTGCCAGTTTTGCCGTATTTGGAGTAGAAAACCCGAAAATGTGTTTTTTGTAAGCTAACCTTAATCTCTCAAAGTTACTTGTGTACCCTAAAATCTTCAAAGTGGCGCCATTTCTCGAGCTTTTGATGGATTTCGATGTACTACACGTCAAAACAACGGCCTCTTCCAGTACTTTAATTTGAGCGTGCCAGTTTTGCCGTATTTGGAGTAGAAAACCCGAAAATGTGTTTTTTGTAAGCTAACCTTAATCTCTCAAAGTTACTTGTGTATCCTACAATCTTCAAAGTGGCGCCATTTCTCGAGCTTTTGATGGATTTCGATGTACTACACGTCAAAACAACGGCCTCTTCCAGTACTTTAAGATGAGCGTGCCAGTTTTGCCGTATTTGGAGTAGAAAACCCGAAAATGTGTTTTTTGTAAGCTAACCTTAATCTCTCAAAGTTACTTGTGTACCCTAAAATCTTCAAAGTGGCGCCATTTCTCGAGCTTTTGATGGATTTCGATGTACTACACGTCAAAACAACGGCCTCTTCCAGTACTTAAAGATGAGCGTGCCAGTTTTGCCGTATTTGGAGTAGAAAACCCGAAAATGTGTTTTTTGTAAGCTAACCTTAATCTCTCAAAGTTACTTGTGTATCCTACAATCTTCAAAGTGGCGCCATTTCTCGAGCTTTTGATGGATTTCGATGCACTATACGGCAATACAACGTTCTCTTAATGTAGATTGCGTTTAGTGGATGGAAGTTTCCTGAATTTTGAGTAACAATACCAGAAAATGGCCTTTTTCTAACCTAAGCATAACCTCTAGGTCTCAAATAAAGAAATTATGGGATGGATCTAAGTCAAGTCAATTATGGGATAGAAAGGCCAGAAAAGTCTTCAACTGTCATTAACCCTTTCAAGAAAACGGCAAAAACACGAGTTACTGGCTTTTAAAGCTTAAAGGCGCACAAGAATTCTTGTGTACCTTAAAATCTTCAAAGTGGCGCCATTTCTCGAGCTTTTGATGGATTTCGATGTACTACACGTCAAAACAACGGCCTCTTCCAGTACTTTAATTTGAGCGTGCCAGTTTTGCCGTATTTGGAGTAGAAAACCCGAAAATGTGTTTTTTGTAAGCTAACCTTAATCTCTCAAAGTTACTTGTGTACCCTAAAATCTTCAAAGTGGCGCCATTTCTCGAGCTTTTGATGGATTTCGATGTACTACACGTCAAAACAACGGCCTCTTCCAGTACTTTAATTTGAGCGTGCCAGTTTTGCCGTATTTGGAGTAGAAAACCCGAAAATGTGTTTTTTGTAAGCTAACCTTAATCTCTCAAAGTTACTTGTGTATCCTACAATCTTCAAAGTGGCGCCATTTCTCGAGCTTTTGATGGATTTCGATGTACTACACGTCAAAACAACGGCCTCTTCCAGTACTTTAAGATGAGCGTGCCAGTTTTGCCGTATTTGGAGTAGAAAACCCGAAAATGTGTTTTTTGTAAGCTAACCTTAATCTCTCAAAGTTACTTGTGTACCCTAAAATCTTCAAAGTGGCGCCATTTCTCGAGCTTTTGATGGATTTCGATGTACTACACGTCAAAACAACGGCCTCTTCCAGTACTTTAATTTGAGCGTGCCAGTTTTGGCGTATTTGGAGTAGAAAACCCGAAAATGTGTTTTTTGTAAGCTAACCTTAATCTCTCAAAGTTACTTGTGTATCCTACAATCTTCAAAGTGGCGCCATTTCTCGAGCTTTTGATGGATTTCGATGTACTACACGTCAAAACAACGGCCTCTTCCAGTACTTAAAGATGAGCGTGCCAGTTTTGCCGTATTTGGAGTAGAAAACCCGAAAATGTGTTTTTTGTAAGCTAACCTTAATCTCTCAAAGTTACTTGTGTATCCTACAATCTTCAAAGTGGCGCCATTTCTCGAGCTTTTGATGGATTTCGATGCACTATACGGCAATACAACGTTCTCTTAATGTAGATTGCGTTTAGTGGATGGAAGTTTCCTGAATTTTGAGTAACAATACCAGAAAATGGCCTTTTTCTAACCTAAGCATAACCTCTAGGTCTCAAATAAAGAAATTATGGGATGGATCTAAGTCAAGTCAATTATGGGATAGAAAGGCCAGAAAAGTCTTCAACTGTCATTAACCCTTTCAAGAAAACGGCAAAAACACGAGTTACTGGCTTTTAAAGCTTAAAGGCGCACAAGAATTCTTGTGTACCTTAAAATCTTCAAAGTGGCGCCATTTCTCGAGCTTTTGATGGATTTCGATGTACTACACGTCAAAACAACGGCCTCTTCCAGTACTTTAATTTGAGCGTGCCAGTTTTGCCGTATTTGGAGTAGAAAACCCGAAAATGTGTTTTTTGTAAGCTAACCTTAATCTCTCAAAGTTACTTGTGTACCCTAAAATCTTCAAAGTGGCGCCATTTCTCGAGCTTTTGATGGATTTCGATGTACTACACGTCAAAACAACGGCCTCTTCCAGTACTTTAATTTGAGCGTGCCAGTTTTGCCGTATTTGGAGTAGAAAACCCGAAAATGTGTTTTTTGTAAGCTAACCTTAATCTCTCAAAGTTACTTGTGTATCCTACAATCTTCAAAGTGGCGCCATTTCTCGAGCTTTTGATGGATTTCGATGTACTACACGTCAAAACAACGGCCTCTTCCAGTACTTTAATTTGAGCGTGCCAGTTTTGCCGTATTTGGAGTAGAAAACCCGAAAATGTGTTTTTTGTAAGCTAACCTTAATCTCTCAAAGTTACTTGTGTATCCTACAATCTTCAAAGTGGCGCCATTTCTCGAGCTTTTGATGGATTTCGATGTACTACACGTCAAAACAACGGCCTCTTCCAGTACTTTAATTTGAGCGTGCCAGTTTTGCCGTATTTGGAGTAGAAAACCCGAAAATGTGTTTTTTGTAAGCTAACCTTAATCTCTCAAAGTTACTTGTGTATCCTACAATCTTCAAAGTGGCGCCATTTCTCGAGCTTTTGATGGATTTCGATGTACTACACGTCAAAACAACGGCCTCTTCCAGTACTTAAAGATGAGCGTGCCAGTTTTGCCGTATTTGGAGTAGAAAACCCGAAAATGTGTTTTTTTGTAAGCTAACCTTAATCTCTCAAAGTTACTTGTGTATCCTACAATCTTCAAAGTGGCGCCATTTCTCGAGCTTTTGATGGATTTCGATGCACTATACGGCAATACAACGTTCTCTTAATGTAGATTGCGTTTAGTGGATGGAAGTTTCCTGACTTTTGAGTAACAATACCAGAAAATGGCCTTTTTCTAACCTAAGCATAACCTCTAGGTCTCAAATAAAGAAATTATGGGATGGATCTAAGTCAAGTCAATTATGGGATAGAAAGGCCAGAAAAGTCTTCAACTGTCATTAACCCTTTCAAGAAAACGGCAAAAACACGAGTTACTGGCTTTTAAAGCTTAAAGGCGCACAAGAATTCTTGTGTACCTTAAAATCTTCAAAGTGGCGCCATTTCTCGAGCTTTTGATGGATTTCGATGTACTACACGTCAAAACAACGGCCTCTTCCAGTACTTTAATTTGAGCGTGCCAGTTTTGCCGTATTTGGAGTAGAAAACCCGAAAATGTGTTTTTTGTAAGCTAACCTTAATCTCTCAAAGTTACTTGTGTATCCTACAATCTTCAAAGTGGCGCCATTTCTCGAGCTTTTGATGGATTTCGATGTACTACACGTCAAAACAACGGCCTCTTCCAGTACTTTAATTTGAGCGTGCCAGTTTTGCCGTATTTGGAGTAGAAAACCCGAAAATGTGTTTTTTGTAAGCTAACCTTAATCTCTCAAAGTTACTTGTGTATCCTACAATCTTCAAAGTGGCGCCATTTCTCGAGCTTTTGATGGATTTCGATGTACTACACGTCAAAACAACGGCCTCTTCCAGTACTTAAAGATGAGCGTGCCAGTTTTGCCGTATTTGGAGTAGAAAACCCGAAAATGTGTTTTTTTGTAAGCTAACCTTAATCTCTCAAAGTTACTTGTGTATCCTACAATCTTCAAAGTGGCGCCATTTCTCGAGCTTTTGATGGATTTCGATGCACTATACGGCAATACAACGTTCTCTTAATGTAGATTGCGTTTAGTGGATGGAAGTTTCCTGACTTTTGAGTAACAATACCAGAAAATGGCCTTTTTCTAACCTAAGCATAACCTCTAGGTCTCAAATAAAGAAATTATGGGATGGATCTAAGTCAAGTCAATTATGGGATAGAAAGGCCAGAAAAGTCTTCAACTGTCATTAACCCTTTCAAGAAAACGGCAAAAACACGAGTTACTGGCTTTTAAAGCTTAAAGGCGCACAAGAATTCTTGTGTACCTTAAAATCTTCAAAGTGGCGCCATTTCTCGAGCTTTTGATGGATTTCGATGTACTACACGTCAAAACAACGGCCTCTTCCAGTACTTTAATTTGAGCGTGCCAGTTTTGCCGTATTGGGAGTAGAAAACCCGAAAATGTGTTTTTTGTAAGCTAACCTTAATCTCTCAAAGTTACTTGTGTATCCTACAATCTTCAAAGTGGCGCCATTTCTCGAGCTTTTGATGGATTTCGATGTACTACACGTCAAAACAACGGCCTCTTCCAGTACTTAAAGATGAGCGTGCCAGTTTTGCCGTATTTGGAGTAGAAAACCCGAAAATGTGTTTTTTGTAAGCTAACCTTAATCTCTCAAAGTTACTTGTGTATCCTACAATCTTCAAAGTGGCGCCATTTCTCGAGCTTTTGATGGATTTCGATGCACTATACGGCAATACAACGTTCTCTTAATGTAGATTGCGTTTAGTGGATGGAAGTTTCCTGAATTTTGAGTAACAATACCAGAAAATGGCCTTTTTCTAACCTAAGCATAACCTCTAGGTCTCAAATAAAGAAATTATGGGATGGATCTAAGTCAAGTCAATTATGGGATAGAAAGGCCAGAAAAGTCTTCAACTGTCATTAACCCTTTCAAGAAAACGGCAAAAACACGAGTTACTGGCTTTTAAAGCTTAAAGGCGCACAAGAATTCTTGTGTACCTTAAAATCTTCAAAGTGGCGCCATTTCTCGAGCTTTTGATGGATTTCGATGTACTACACGTCAAAACAACGGCCTCTTCCAGTACTTTAATTTGAGCGTGCCAGTTTTGCCGTATTTGGAGTAGAAAACCCGAAAATGTGTTTTTTGTAAGCTAACCTTAATCTCTCAAAGTTACTTGTGTACCCTAAAATCTTCAAAGTGGCGCCATTTCTCGAGCTTTTGATGGATTTCGATGTACTACACGTCAAAACAACGGCCTCTTCCAGTACTTTAATTTGAGCGTGCCAGTTTTGCCGTATTTGGAGTAGAAAACCCGAAAATGTGTTTTTTGTAAGCTAACCTTAATCTCTCAAAGTTACTTGTGTATCCTACAATCTTCAAAGTGGCGCCATTTCTCGAGCTTTTGATGGATTTCGATGTACTACACGTCAAAACAACGGCCTCTTCCAGTACTTTAAGATGAGCGTGCCAGTTTTGCCGTATTTGGAGTAGAAAACCCGAAAATGTGTTTTTTGTAAGCTAACCTTAATCTCTCAAAGTTACTTGTGTACCCTAAAATCTTCAAAGTGGCGCCATTTCTCGAGCTTTTGATGGATTTCGATGTACTACACGTCAAAACAACGGCCTCTTCCAGTACTTAAAGATGAGCGTGCCAGTTTTGCCGTATTTGGAGTAGAAAACCCGAAAATGTGTTTTTTGTAAGCTAACCTTAATCTCTCAAAGTTACTTGTGTATCCTACAATCTTCAAAGTGGCGCCATTTCTCGAGCTTTTGATGGATTTCGATGCACTATACGGCAATACAACGTTCTCTTAATGTAGATTGCGTTTAGTGGATGGAAGTTTCCTGAATTTTGAGTAACAATACCAGAAAATGGCCTTTTTCTAACCTAAGCATAACCTCTAGGTCTCAAATAAAGAAATTATGGGATGGATCTAAGTCAAGTCAATTATGGGATAGAAAGGCCAGAAAAGTCTTCAACTGTCATTAACCCTTTCAAGAAAACGGCAAAAACACGAGTTACTGGCTTTTAAAGCTTAAAGGCGCACAAGAATTCTTGTGTACCTTAAAATCTTCAAAGTGGCGCCATTTCTCGAGCTTTTGATGGATTTCGATGTACTACACGTCAAAACAACGGCCTCTTCCAGTACTTTAATTTGAGCGTGCCAGTTTTGCCGTATTTGGAGTAGAAAACCCGAAAATGTGTTTTTTGTAAGCTAACCTTAATCTCTCAAAGTTACTTGTGTACCCTAAAATCTTCAAAGTGGCGCCATTTCTCGAGCTTTTGATGGATTTCGATGTACTACACGTCAAAACAACGGCCTCTTCCAGTACTTTAATTTGAGCGTGCCAGTTTTGCCGTATTTGGAGTAGAAAACCCGAAAATGTGTTTTTTGTAAGCTAACCTTAATCTCTCAAAGTTACTTGTGTATCCTACAATCTTCAAAGTGGCGCCATTTCTCGAGCTTTTGATGGATTTCGATGTACTACACGTCAAAACAACGGCCTCTTCCAGTACTTTAAGATGAGCGTGCCAGTTTTGCCGTATTTGGAGTAGAAAACCCGAAAATGTGTTTTTTGTAAGCTAACCTTAATCTCTCAAAGTTACTTGTGTACCCTAAAATCTTCAAAGTGGCGCCATTTCTCGAGCTTTTGATGGATTTCGATGTACTACACGTCAAAACAACGGCCTCTTCCAGTACTTTAATTTGAGCGTGCCAGTTTTGGCGTATTTGGAGTAGAAAACCCGAAAATGTGTTTTTTGTAAGCTAACCTTAATCTCTCAAAGTTACTTGTGTATCCTACAATCTTCAAAGTGGCGCCATTTCTCGAGCTTTTGATGGATTTCGATGTACTACACGTCAAAACAACGGCCTCTTCCAGTACTTAAAGATGAGCGTGCCAGTTTTGCCGTATTTGGAGTAGAAAACCCGAAAATGTGTTTTTTGTAAGCTAACCTTAATCTCTCAAAGTTACTTGTGTATCCTACAATCTTCAAAGTGGCGCCATTTCTCGAGCTTTTGATGGATTTCGATGCACTATACGGCAATACAACGTTCTCTTAATGTAGATTGCGTTTAGTGGATGGAAGTTTCCTGAATTTTGAGTAACAATACCAGAAAATGGCCTTTTTCTAACCTAAGCATAACCTCTAGGTCTCAAATAAAGAAATTATGGGATGGATCTAAGTCAAGTCAATTATGGGATAGAAAGGCCAGAAAAGTCTTCAACTGTCATTAACCCTTTCAAGAAAACGGCAAAAACACGAGTTACTGGCTTTTAAAGCTTAAAGGCGCACAAGAATTCTTGTGTACCTTAAAATCTTCAAAGTGGCGCCATTTCTCGAGCTTTTGATGGATTTCGATGTACTACACGTCAAAACAACGGCCTCTTCCAGTACTTTAATTTGAGCGTGCCAGTTTTGCCGTATTTGGAGTAGAAAACCCGAAAATGTGTTTTTTGTAAGCTAACCTTAATCTCTCAAAGTTACTTGTGTACCCTAAAATCTTCAAAGTGGCGCCATTTCTCGAGCTTTTGATGGATTTCGATGTACTACACGTCAAAACAACGGCCTCTTCCAGTACTTTAATTTGAGCGTGCCAGTTTTGCCGTATTTGGAGTAGAAAACCCGAAAATGTGTTTTTTGTAAGCTAACCTTAATCTCTCAAAGTTACTTGTGTATCCTACAATCTTCAAAGTGGCGCCATTTCTCGAGCTTTTGATGGATTTCGATGTACTACACGTCAAAACAACGGCCTCTTCCAGTACTTTAAGATGAGCGTGCCAGTTTTGCCGTATTTGGAGTAGAAAACCCGAAAATGTGTTTTTTGTAAGCTAACCTTAATCTCTCAAAGTTACTTGTGTACCCTAAAATCTTCAAAGTGGCGCCATTTCTCGAGCTTTTGATGGATTTCGATGTACTACACGTCAAAACAACGGCCTCTTCCAGTACTTTAATTTGAGCGTGCCAGTTTTGGCGTATTTGGAGTAGAAAACCCGAAAATGTGTTTTTTGTAAGCTAACCTTAATCTCTCAAAGTTACTTGTGTATCCTACAATCTTCAAAGTGGCGCCATTTCTCGAGCTTTTGATGGATTTCGATGTACTACACGTCAAAACAACGGCCTCTTCCAGTACTTAAAGATGAGCGTGCCAGTTTTGCCGTATTTGGAGTAGAAAACCCGAAAATGTGTTTTTTGTAAGCTAACCTTAATCTCTCAAAGTTACTTGTGTATCCTACAATCTTCAAAGTGGCGCCATTTCTCGAGCTTTTGATGGATTTCGATGCACTATACGGCAATACAACGTTCTCTTAATGTAGATTGCGTTTAGTGGATGGAAGTTTCCTGAATTTTGAGTAACAATACCAGAAAATGGCCTTTTTCTAACCTAAGCATAACCTCTAGGTCTCAAATAAAGAAATTATGGGATGGATCTAAGTCAAGTCAATTATGGGATAGAAAGGCCAGAAAAGTCTTCAACTGTCATTAACCCTTTCAAGAAAACGGCAAAAACACGAGTTACTGGCTTTTAAAGCTTAAAGGCGCACAAGAATTCTTGTGTACCTTAAAATCTTCAAAGTGGCGCCATTTCTCGAGCTTTTGATGGATTTCGATGTACTACACGTCAAAACAACGGCCTCTTCCAGTACTTTAATTTGAGCGTGCCAGTTTTGCCGTATTTGGAGTAGAAAACCCGAAAATGTGTTTTTTGTAAGCTAACCTTAATCTCTCAAAGTTACTTGTGTACCCTAAAATCTTCAAAGTGGCGCCATTTCTCGAGCTTTTGATGGATTTCGATGTACTACACGTCAAAACAACGGCCTCTTCCAGTACTTTAATTTGAGCGTGCCAGTTTTGCCGTATTTGGAGTAGAAAACCCGAAAATGTGTTTTTTGTAAGCTAACCTTAATCTCTCAAAGTTACTTGTGTATCCTACAATCTTCAAAGTGGCGCCATTTCTCGAGCTTTTGATGGATTTCGATGTACTACACGTCAAAACAACGGCCTCTTCCAGTACTTTAAGATGAGCGTGCCAGTTTTGCCGTATTTGGAGTAGAAAACCCGAAAATGTGTTTTTTGTAAGCTAACCTTAATCTCTCAAAGTTACTTGTGTACCCTAAAATCTTCAAAGTGGCGCCATTTCTCGAGCTTTTGATGGATTTCGATGTACTACACGTCAAAACAACGGCCTCTTCCAGTACTTTAATTTGAGCGTGCCAGTTTTGGCGTATTTGGAGTAGAAAACCCGAAAATGTGTTTTTTGTAAGCTAACCTTAATCTCTCAAAGTTACTTGTGTATCCTACAATCTTCAAAGTGGCGCCATTTCTCGAGCTTTTGATGGATTTCGATGTACTACACGTCAAAACAACGGCCTCTTCCAGTACTTAAAGATGAGCGTGCCAGTTTTGCCGTATTTGGAGTAGAAAACCCGAAAATGTGTTTTTTGTAAGCTAACCTTAATCTCTCAAAGTTACTTGTGTATCCTACAATCTTCAAAGTGGCGCCATTTCTCGAGCTTTTGATGGATTTCGATGCACTATACGGCAATACAACGTTCTCTTAATGTAGATTGCGTTTAGTGGATGGAAGTTTCCTGAATTTTGAGTAACAATACCAGAAAATGGCCTTTTTCTAACCTAAGCATAACCTCTAGGTCTCAAATAAAGAAATTATGGGATGGATCTAAGTCAAGTCAATTATGGGATAGAAAGGCCAGAAAAGTCTTCAACTGTCATTAACCCTTTCAAGAAAACGGCAAAAACACGAGTTACTGGCTTTTAAAGCTTAAAGGCGCACAAGAATTCTTGTGTACCTTAAAATCTTCAAAGTGGCGCCATTTCTCGAGCTTTTGATGGATTTCGATGTACTACACGTCAAAACAACGGCCTCTTCCAGTACTTTAATTTGAGCGTGCCAGTTTTGCCGTATTTGGAGTAGAAAACCCGAAAATGTGTTTTTTGTAAGCTAACCTTAATCTCTCAAAGTTACTTGTGTACCCTAAAATCTTCAAAGTGGCGCCATTTCTCGAGCTTTTGATGGATTTCGATGTACTACACGTCAAAACAACGGCCTCTTCCAGTACTTTAATTTGAGCGTGCCAGTTTTGCCGTATTTGGAGTAGAAAACCCGAAAATGTGTTTTTTGTAAGCTAACCTTAATCTCTCAAAGTTACTTGTGTATCCTACAATCTTCAAAGTGGCGCCATTTCTCGAGCTTTTGATGGATTTCGATGTACTACACGTCAAAACAACGGCCTCTTCCAGTACTTTAAGATGAGCGTGCCAGTTTTGCCGTATTTGGAGTAGAAAACCCGAAAATGTGTTTTTTGTAAGCTAACCTTAATCTCTCAAAGTTACTTGTGTACCCTAAAATCTTCAAAGTGGCGCCATTTCTCGAGCTTTTGATGGATTTCGATGTACTACACGTCAAAACAACGGCCTCTTCCAGTACTTTAATTTGAGCGTGCCAGTTTTGGCGTATTTGGAGTAGAAAACCCGAAAATGTGTTTTTTGTAAGCTAACCTTAATCTCTCAAAGTTACTTGTGTATCCTACAATCTTCAAAGTGGCGCCATTTCTCGAGCTTTTGATGGATTTCGATGTACTACACGTCAAAACAACGGCCTCTTCCAGTACTTAAAGATGAGCGTGCCAGTTTTGCCGTATTTGGAGTAGAAAACCCGAAAATGTGTTTTTTGTAAGCTAACCTTAATCTCTCAAAGTTACTTGTGTATCCTACAATCTTCAAAGTGGCGCCATTTCTCGAGCTTTTGATGGATTTCGATGCACTATACGGCAATACAACGTTCTCTTAATGTAGATTGCGTTTAGTGGATGGAAGTTTCCTGAATTTTGAGTAACAATACCAGAAAATGGCCTTTTTCTAACCTAAGCATAACCTCTAGGTCTCAAATAAAGAAATTATGGGATGGATCTAAGTCAAGTCAATTATGGGATAGAAAGGCCAGAAAAGTCTTCAACTGTCATTAACCCTTTCAAGAAAACGGCAAAAACACGAGTTACTGGCTTTTAAAGCTTAAAGGCGCACAAGAATTCTTGTGTACCTTAAAATCTTCAAAGTGGCGCCATTTCTCGAGCTTTTGATGGATTTCGATGTACTACACGTCAAAACAACGGCCTCTTCCAGTACTTTAATTTGAGCGTGCCAGTTTTGCCGTATTTGGAGTAGAAAACCCGAAAATGTGTTTTTTGTAAGCTAACCTTAATCTCTCAAAGTTACTTGTGTACCCTAAAATCTTCAAAGTGGCGCCATTTCTCGAGCTTTTGATGGATTTCGATGTACTACACGTCAAAACAACGGCCTCTTCCAGTACTTTAATTTGAGCGTGCCAGTTTTGCCGTATTTGGAGTAGAAAACCCGAAAATGTGTTTTTTGTAAGCTAACCTTAATCTCTCAAAGTTACTTGTGTATCCTACAATCTTCAAAGTGGCGCCATTTCTCGAGCTTTTGATGGATTTCGATGTACTACACGTCAAAACAACGGCCTCTTCCAGTACTTTAAGATGAGCGTGCCAGTTTTGCCGTATTTGGAGTAGAAAACCCGAAAATGTGTTTTTTGTAAGCTAACCTTAATCTCTCAAAGTTACTTGTGTACCCTAAAATCTTCAAAGTGGCGCCATTTCTCGAGCTTTTGATGGATTTCGATGTACTACACGTCAAAACAACGGCCTCTTCCAGTACTTTAATTTGAGCGTGCCAGTTTTGCCGTATTTGGAGTAGAAAACCCGAAAATGTGTTTTTTGTAAGCTAACCTTAATCTCTCAAAGTTACTTGTGTATCCTACAATCTTCAAAGTGGCGCCATTTCTCGAGCTTTTGATGGATTTCGATGTACTACACGTCAAAACAACGGCCTCTTCCAGTACTTAAAGATGAGCGTGCCAGTTTTGCCGTATTTGGAGTAGAAAACCCGAAAATGTGTTTTTTGTAAGCTAACCTTAATCTCTCAAAGTTACTTGTGTATCCTACAATCTTCAAAGTGGCGCCATTTCTCGAGCTTTTGATGGATTTCGATGCACTATACGGCAATACAACGTTCTCTTAATGTAGATTGCGTTTAGTGGATGGAAGTTTCCTGAATTTTGAGTAACAATACCAGAAAATGGCCTTTTTCTAACCTAAGCATAACCTCTAGGTCTCAAATAAAGAAATTATGGGATGGATCTAAGTCAAGTCAATTATGGGATAGAAAGGCCAGAAAAGTCTTCAACTGTCATTAACCCTTTCAAGAAAACGGCAAAAACACGAGTTACTGGCTTTTAAAGCTTAAAGGCGCACAAGAATTCTTGTGTACCTTAAAATCTTCAAAGTGGCGCCATTTCTCGAGCTTTTGATGGATTTCGATGTACTACACGTCAAAACAACGGCCTCTTCCAGTACTTTAATTTGAGCGTGCCAGTTTTGCCGTATTTGGAGTAGAAAACCCGAAAATGTGTTTTTTGTAAGCTAACCTTAATCTCTCAAAGTTACTTGTGTACCCTAAAATCTTCAAAGTGGCGCCATTTCTCGAGCTTTTGATGGATTTCGATGTACTACACGTCAAAACAACGGCCTCTTCCAGTACTTTAATTTGAGCGTGCCAGTTTTGCCGTATTTGGAGTAGAAAACCCGAAAATGTGTTTTTTGTAAGCTAACCTTAATCTCTCAAAGTTACTTGTGTATCCTACAATCTTCAAAGTGGCGCCATTTCTCGAGCTTTTGATGGATTTCGATGTACTACACGTCAAAACAACGGCCTCTTCCAGTACTTTAATTTGAGCGTGCCAGTTTTGCCGTATTTGGAGTAGAAAACCCGAAAATGTGTTTTTTGTAAGCTAACCTTAATCTCTCAAAGTTACTTGTGTACCCTAAAATCTTCAAAGTGGCGCCATTTCTCGAGCTTTTGATGGATTTCGATGTACTACACGTCAAAACAACGGCCTCTTCCAGTACTTAAAGATGAGCGTGCCAGTTTTGCCGTATTTGGAGTAGAAAACCCGAAAATGTGTTTTTTGTAAGCTAACCTTAATCTCTCAAAGTTACTTGTGTATCCTACAATCTTCAAAGTGGCGCCATTTCTCGAGCTTTTGATGGATTTCGATGCACTATACGGCAATACAACGTTCTCTTAATGTAGATTGCGTTTAGTGGATGGAAGTTTCCTGAATTTTGAGTAACAATACCAGAAAATGGCCTTTTTCTAACCTAAGCATAACCTCTAGGTCTCAAATAAAGAAATTATGGGATGGATCTAAGTCAAGTCAATTATGGGATAGAAAGGCCAGAAAAGTCTTCAACTGTCATTAACCCTTTCAAGAAAACGGCAAAAACACGAGTTACTGGCTTTTAAAGCTTAAAGGCGCACAAGATTCTTGTGTACCTTAAAATCTTCAAAGTGGCGCCATTTCTCGAGCTTTTGATGGATTTCGATGTACTACACGTCAAAACAACGGCCTCTTCCAGTACTTTAATTTGAGCGTGCCAGTTTTGCCGTATTTGGAGTAGAAAACCCGAAAATGTGTTTTTTGTAAGCTAACCTTAATCTCTCAAAGTTACTTGTGTACCCTAAAATCTTCAAAGTGGCGCCATTTCTCGAGCTTTTGATGGATTTCGATGTACTACACGTCAAAACAACGGCCTCTTCCAGTACTTAAAGATGAGCGTGCCAGTTTTGCCGTATTTGGAGTAGAAAACCCGAAAATGTGTTTTTTGTAAGCTAACCTTAATCTCTCAAAGTTACTTGTGTATCCTACAATCTTCAAAGTGGCGCCATTTCTCGAGCTTTTGATGGATTTCGATGCACTATACGGCAATACAACGTTCTCTTAATGTAGATTGCGTTTAGTGGATGGAAGTTTCCTGAATTTTGAGTAACAATACCAGAAAATGGCCTTTTTCTAACCTAAGCATAACCTCTAGGTCTCAAATAAAGAAATTATGGGATGGATCTAAGTCAAGTCAATTATGGGATAGAAAGGCCAGAAAAGTCTTCAACTGTCATTAACCCTTTCAAGAAAACGGCAAAAACACGAGTTACTGGCTTTTAAAGCTTAAAGGCGCACAAGAATTCTTGTGTACCTTAAAATCTTCAAAGTGGCGCCATTTCTCGAGCTTTTGATGGATTTCGATGTACTACACGTCAAAACAACGGCCTCTTCCAGTACTTTAATTTGAGCGTGCCAGTTTTGCCGTATTTGGAGTAGAAAACCCGAAAATGTGTTTTTTGTAAGCTAACCTTAATCTCTCAAAGTTACTTGTGTATCCTACAATCTTCAAAGTGGCGCCATTTCTCGAGCTTTTGATGGATTTCGATGCACTATACGGCAATACAACGTTCTCTTAATGTAGATTGCGTTTAGTGGATGGAAGTTTCCTGAATTTTGAGTAACAATACCAGAAAATGGCCTTTTTCTAACCTAAGCATAACCTCTAGGTCTCAAATAAAGAAATTATGGGATGGATCTAAGTCAAGTCAATTATGGGATAGAAAGGCCAGAAAAGTCTTCAACTGTCATTAACCCTTTCAAGAAAACGGCAAAAACACGAGTTACTGGCTTTTAAAGCTTAAAGGCGCACAAGAATTCTTGTGTACCTTAAAATCTTCAAAGTGGCGCCATTTCTCGAGCTTTTGATGGATTTCGATGTACTACACGTCAAAACAACGGCCTCTTCCAGTACTTTAATTTGAGCGTGCCAGTTTTGCCGTATTTGGAGTAGAAAACCCGAAAATGTGTTTTTTGTAAGCTAACCTTAATCTCTCAAAGTTACTTGTGTACCCTAAAATCTTCAAAGTGGCGCCATTTCTCGAGCTTTTGATGGATTTCGATGTACTACACGTCAAAACAACGGCCTCTTCCAGTACTTAAAGATGAGCGTGCCAGTTTTGCCGTATTTGGAGTAGAAAACCCGAAAATGTGTTTTTTGTAAGCTAACCTTAATCTCTCAAAGTTACTTGTGTATCCTACAATCTTCAAAGTGGCGCCATTTCTCGAGCTTTTGATGGATTTCGATGCACTATACGGCAATACAACGTTCTCTTAATGTAGATTGCGTTTAGTGGATGGAAGTTTCCTGAATTTTGAGTAACAATACCAGAAAATGGCCTTTTTCTAACCTAAGCATAACCTCTAGGTCTCAAATAAAGAAATTATGGGATGGATCTAAGTCAAGTCAATTATGGGATAGAAAGGCCAGAAAAGTCTTCAACTGTCATTAACCCTTTCAAGAAAACGGCAAAAACACGAGTTACTGGCTTTTAAAGCTTAAAGGCGCACAAGAATTCTTGTGTACCTTAAAATCTTCAAAGTGGCGCCATTTCTCGAGCTTTTGATGGATTTCGATGTACTACACGTCAAAACAACGGCCTCTTCCAGTACTTTAATTTGAGCGTGCCAGTTTTGCCGTATTTGGAGTAGAAAACCCGAAAATGTGTTTTTTGTAAGCTAACCTTAATCTCTCAAAGTTACTTGTGTACCCTAAAATCTTCAAAGTGGCGCCATTTCTCGAGCTTTTGATGGATTTCGATGTACTACACGTCAAAACAACGGCCTCTTCCAGTACTTTAATTTGAGCGTGCCAGTTTTGCCGTATTTGGAGTAGAAAACCCGAAAATGTGTTTTTTGTAAGCTAACCTTAATCTCTCAAAGTTACTTGTGTATCCTACAATCTTCAAAGTGGCGCCATTTCTCGAGCTTTTGATGGATTTCGATGTACTACACGTCAAAACAACGGCCTCTTCCAGTACTTTAAGATGAGCGTGCCAGTTTTGCCGTATTTGGAGTAGAAAACCCGAAAATGTGTTTTTTGTAAGCTAACCTTAATCTCTCAAAGTTACTTGTGTACCCTAAAATCTTCAAAGTGGCGCCATTTCTCGAGCTTTTGATGGATTTCGATGTACTACACGTCAAAACAACGGCCTCTTCCAGTACTTAAAGATGAGCGTGCCAGTTTTGCCGTATTTGGAGTAGAAAACCCGAAAATGTGTTTTTTGTAAGCTAACCTTAATCTCTCAAAGTTACTTGTGTATCCTACAATCTTCAAAGTGGCGCCATTTCTCGAGCTTTTGATGGATTTCGATGCACTATACGGCAATACAACGTTCTCTTAATGTAGATTGCGTTTAGTGGATGGAAGTTTCCTGAATTTTGAGTAACAATACCAGAAAATGGCCTTTTTCTAACCTAAGCATAACCTCTAGGTCTCAAATAAAGAAATTATGGGATGGATCTAAGTCAAGTCAATTATGGGATAGAAAGGCCAGAAAAGTCTTCAACTGTCATTAACCCTTTCAAGAAAACGGCAAAAACACGAGTTACTGGCTTTTAAAGCTTAAAGGCGCACAAGATCTAGCATGTTTTCACAAAAGGGGGTGTTAGGTTCCAAGGCTCCTTTTGTGAAAACATGCTAGATCTTGTGTACCTTAAAATCTTCAAAGTGGCGCCATTTCTCGAGCTTTTGATGGATTTCGATGTACTACACGTCAAAACAACGGCCTCTTCCAGTACTTTAATTTGAGCGTGCCAGTTTTGCCGTATTTGGAGTAGAAAACCCGAAAATGTGTTTTTTGTAAGCTAACCTTAATCTCTCAAAGTTACTTGTGTACCCTAAAATCTTCAAAGTGGCGCCATTTCTCGAGCTTTTGATGGATTTCGATGTACTACACGTCAAAACAACGGCCTCTTCCAGTACTTTAATTTGAGCGTGCCAGTTTTGCCGTATTTGGAGTAGAAAACCCGAAAATGTGTTTTTTGTAAGCTAACCTTAATCTCTCAAAGTTACTTGTGTATCCTACAATCTTCAAAGTGGCGCCATTTCTCGAGCTTTTGATGGATTTCGATGTACTACACGTCAAAACAACGGCCTCTTCCAGTACTTTAATTTGAGCGTGCCAGTTTTGCCGTATTTGGAGTAGAAAACCCGAAAATGTGTTTTTTGTAAGCTAACCTTAATCTCTCAAAGTTACTTGTGTATCCTACAATCTTCAAAGTGGCGCCATTTCTCGAGCTTTTGATGGATTTCGATGTACTACACGTCAAAACAACGGCCTCTTCCAGTACTTTAATTTGAGCGTGCCAGTTTTGCCGTATTTGGAGTAGAAAACCCGAAAATGTGTTTTTTGTAAGCTAACCTTAATCTCTCAAAGTTACTTGTGTATCCTACAATCTTCAAAGTGGCGCCATTTCTCGAGCTTTTGATGGATTTCGATGTACTACACGTCAAAACAACGGCCTCTTCCAGTACTTAAAGATGAGCGTGCCAGTTTTGCCGTATTTGGAGTAGAAAACCCGAAAATGTGTTTTTTTGTAAGCTAACCTTAATCTCTCAAAGTTACTTGTGTATCCTACAATCTTCAAAGTGGCGCCATTTCTCGAGCTTTTGATGGATTTCGATGCACTATACGGCAATACAACGTTCTCTTAATGTAGATTGCGTTTAGTGGATGGAAGTTTCCTGACTTTTGAGTAACAATACCAGAAAATGGCCTTTTTCTAACCTAAGCATAACCTCTAGGTCTCAAATAAAGAAATTATGGGATGGATCTAAGTCAAGTCAATTATGGGATAGAAAGGCCAGAAAAGTCTTCAACTGTCATTAACCCTTTCAAGAAAACGGCAAAAACACGAGTTACTGGCTTTTAAAGCTTAAAGGCGCACAAGAATTCTTGTGTACCTTAAAATCTTCAAAGTGGCGCCATTTCTCGAGCTTTTGATGGATTTCGATGTACTACACGTCAAAACAACGGCCTCTTCCAGTACTTTAATTTGAGCGTGCCAGTTTTGCCGTATTTGGAGTAGAAAACCCGAAAATGTGTTTTTTGTAAGCTAACCTTAATCTCTCAAAGTTACTTGTGTATCCTACAATCTTCAAAGTGGCGCCATTTCTCGAGCTTTTGATGGATTTCGATGTACTACACGTCAAAACAACGGCCTCTTCCAGTACTTAAAGATGAGCGTGCCAGTTTTGCCGTATTTGGAGTAGAAAACCCGAAAATGTGTTTTTTGTAAGCTAACCTTAATCTCTCAAAGTTACTTGTGTATCCTACAATCTTCAAAGTGGCGCCATTTCTCGAGCTTTTGATGGATTTCGATGCACTATACGGCAATACAACGTTCTCTTAATGTAGATTGCGTTTAGTGGATGGAAGTTTCCTGAATTTTGAGTAACAATACCAGAAAATGGCCTTTTTCTAACCTAAGCATAACCTCTAGGTCTCAAATAAAGAAATTATGGGATGGATCTAAGTCAAGTCAATTATGGGATAGAAAGGCCAGAAAAGTCTTCAACTGTCATTAACCCTTTCAAGAAAACGGCAAAAACACGAGTTACTGGCTTTTAAAGCTTAAAGGCGCACAAGAATTCTTGTGTACCTTAAAATCTTCAAAGTGGCGCCATTTCTCGAGCTTTTGATGGATTTCGATGTACTACACGTCAAAACAACGGCCTCTTCCAGTACTTTAATTTGAGCGTGCCAGTTTTGCCGTATTTGGAGTAGAAAACCCGAAAATGTGTTTTTTGTAAGCTAACCTTAATCTCTCAAAGTTACTTGTGTATCCTACAATCTTCAAAGTGGCGCCATTTCTCGAGCTTTTGATGGATTTCGATGTACTACACGTCAAAACAACGGCCTCTTCCAGTACTTAAAGATGAGCGTGCCAGTTTTGCCGTATTTGGAGTAGAAAACCCGAAAATGTGTTTTTTGTAAGCTAACCTTAATCTCTCAAAGTTACTTGTGTATCCTACAATCTTCAAAGTGGCGCCATTTCTCGAGCTTTTGATGGATTTCGATGCACTATACGGCAATACAACGTTCTCTTAATGTAGATTGCGTTTAGTGGATGGAAGTTTCCTGAATTTTGAGTAACAATACCAGAAAATGGCCTTTTTCTAACCTAAGCATAACCTCTAGGTCTCAAATAAAGAAATTATGGGATGGATCTAAGTCAAGTCAATTATGGGATAGAAAGGCCAGAAAAGTCTTCAACTGTCATTAACCCTTTCAAGAAAACGGCAAAAACACGAGTTACTGGCTTTTAAAGCTTAAAGGCGCACAAGAATTCTTGTGTACCTTAAAATCTTCAAAGTGGCGCCATTTCTCGAGCTTTTGATGGATTTCGATGTACTACACGTCAAAACAACGGCCTCTTCCAGTACTTTAATTTGAGCGTGCCAGTTTTGCCGTATTTGGAGTAGAAAACCCGAAAATGTGTTTTTTGTAAGCTAACCTTAATCTCTCAAAGTTACTTGTGTACCCTAAAATCTTCAAAGTGGCGCCATTTCTCGAGCTTTTGATGGATTTCGATGTACTACACGTCAAAACAACGGCCTCTTCCAGTACTTTAATTTGAGCGTGCCAGTTTTGCCGTATTTGGAGTAGAAAACCCGAAAATGTGTTTTTTGTAAGCTAACCTTAATCTCTCAAAGTTACTTGTGTATCCTACAATCTTCAAAGTGGCGCCATTTCTCGAGCTTTTGATGGATTTCGATGTACTACACGTCAAAACAACGGCCTCTTCCAGTACTTTAAGATGAGCGTGCCAGTTTTGCCGTATTTGGAGTAGAAAACCCGAAAATGTGTTTTTTGTAAGCTAACCTTAATCTCTCAAAGTTACTTGTGTACCCTAAAATCTTCAAAGTGGCGCCATTTCTCGAGCTTTTGATGGATTTCGATGTACTACACGTCAAAACAACGGCCTCTTCCAGTACTTTAATTTGAGCGTGCCAGTTTTGCCGTATTTGGAGTAGAAAACCCGAAAATGTGTTTTTTGTAAGCTAACCTTAATCTCTCAAAGTTACTTGTGTACCCTAAAATCTTCAAAGTGGCGCCATTTCTCGAGCTTTTGATGGATTTCGATGTACTACACGTCAAAACAACGGCCTCTTCCAGTACTTTAATTTGAGCGTGCCAGTTTTGCCGTATTTGGAGTAGAAAACCCGAAAATGTGTTTTTTGTAAGCTAACCTTAATCTCTCAAAGTTACTTGTGTATCCTACAATCTTCAAAGTGGCGCCATTTCTCGAGCTTTTGATGGATTTCGATGTACTACACGTCAAAACAACGGCCTCTTCCAGTACTTTAAGATGAGCGTGCCAGTTTTGCCGTATTTGGAGTAGAAAACCCGAAAATGTGTTTTTTGTAAGCTAACCTTAATCTCTCAAAGTTACTTGTGTACCCTAAAATCTTCAAAGTGGCGCCATTTCTCGAGCTTTTGATGGATTTCGATGTACTACACGTCAAAACAACGGCCTCTTCCAGTACTTAAAGATGAGCGTGCCAGTTTTGCCGTATTTGGAGTAGAAAACCCGAAAATGTGTTTTTTGTAAGCTAACCTTAATCTCTCAAAGTTACTTGTGTATCCTACAATCTTCAAAGTGGCGCCATTTCTCGAGCTTTTGATGGATTTCGATGCACTATACGGCAATACAACGTTCTCTTAATGTAGATTGCGTTTAGTGGATGGAAGTTTCCTGAATTTTGAGTAACAATACCAGAAAATGGCCTTTTTCTAACCTAAGCATAACCTCTAGGTCTCAAATAAAGAAATTATGGGATGGATCTAAGTCAAGTCAATTATGGGATAGAAAGGCCAGAAAAGTCTTCAACTGTCATTAACCCTTTCAAGAAAACGGCAAAAACACGAGTTACTGGCTTTTAAAGCTTAAAGGCGCACAAGAATTCTTGTGTACCTTAAAATCTTCAAAGTGGCGCCATTTCTCGAGCTTTTGATGGATTTCGATGTACTACACGTCAAAACAACGGCCTCTT
Source organism: Actinernus sp. WN-2022 (assembly GCA_030867875.1). Lineage (NCBI taxonomy): Eukaryota > Metazoa > Cnidaria > Anthozoa > Actiniaria > Actinernidae > Actinernus > Actinernus sp. WN-2022. The sequence goes on from JAOWCC010000126.1 coordinate 48,533, forward strand.
CCAGTACTTTAATTTGAGCGTGCCAGTTTTGCCGTATTTGGAGTAGAAAACCCGAAAATGTGTTTTTTGTAAGCTAACCTTAATCTCTCAAAGTTACTTGTGTACCCTAAAATCTTCAAAGTGGCGCCATTTCTCGAGCTTTTGATGGATTTCGATGTACTACACGTCAAAACAACGGCCTCTTCCAGTACTTAAAGATGAGCGTGCCAGTTTTGCCGTATTTGGAGTAGAAAACCCGAAAATGTGTTTTTTGTAAGCTAACCTTAATCTCTCAAAGTTACTTGTGTATCCTACAATCTTCAAAGTGGCGCCATTTCTCGAGCTTTTGATGGATTTCGATGCACTATACGGCAATACAACGTTCTCTTAATGTAGATTGCGTTTAGTGGATGGAAGTTTCCTGAATTTTGAGTAACAATACCAGAAAATGGCCTTTTTCTAACCTAAGCATAACCTCTAGGTCTCAAATAAAGAAATTATGGGATGGATCTAAGTCAAGTCAATTATGGGATAGAAAGGCCAGAAAAGTCTTCAACTGTCATTAACCCTTTCAAGAAAACGGCAAAAACACGAGTTACTGGCTTTTAAAGCTTAAAGGCGCACAAGAATTCTTGTGTACCTTAAAATCTTCAAAGTGGCGCCATTTCTCGAGCTTTTGATGGATTTCGATGTACTACACGTCAAAACAACGGCCTCTTCCAGTACGTTAATTTGAGCGTGCCAGTTTTGCCGTATTTGGAGTAGAAAACCCGAAAATGTGTTTTTTGTAAGCTAACCTTAATCTCTCAAAGTTACTTGTGTACCCTAAAATCTTCAAAGTGGCGCCATTTCTCGAGCTTTTGATGGATTTCGATGTACTACACGTCAAAACAACGGCCTCTTCCAGTACTTAAAGATGAGCGTGCCAGTTTTGCCGTATTTGGAGTAGAAAACCCGAAAATGTGTTTTTTGTAAGCTAACCTTAATCTCTCAAAGTTACTTGTGTATCCTACAATCTTCAAAGTGGCGCCATTTCTCGAGCTTTTGATGGATTTCGATGCACTATACGGCAATACAACGTTCTCTTAATGTAGATTGCGTTTAGTGGATGGAAGTTTCCTGAATTTTGAGTAACAATACCAGAAAATGGCCTTTTTCTAACCTAAGCATAACCTCTAGGTCTCAAATAAAGAAATTATGGGATGGATCTAAGTCAAGTCAATTATGGGATAGAAAGGCCAGAAAAGTCTTCAACTGTCATTAACCCTTTCAAGAAAACGGCAAAAACACGAGTTACTGGCTTTTAAAGCTTAAAGGCGCACAAGAATTCTTGTGTACCTTAAAATCTTCAAAGTGGCGCCATTTCTCGAGCTTTTGATGGATTTCGATGTACTACACGTCAAAACAACGGCCTCTTCCAGTACTTTAATTTGAGCGTGCCAGTTTTGCCGTATTTGGAGTAGAAAACCCGAAAATGTGTTTTTTGTAAGCTAACCTTAATCTCTCAAAGTTACTTGTGTACCCTAAAATCTTCAAAGTGGCGCCATTTCTCGAGCTTTTGATGGATTTCGATGTACTACACGTCAAAACAACGGCCTCTTCCAGTACTTTAATTTGAGCGTGCCAGTTTTGCCGTATTTGGAGTAGAAAACCCGAAAATGTGTTTTTTGTAAGCTAACCTTAATCTCTCAAAGTTACTTGTGTATCCTACAATCTTCAAAGTGGCGCCATTTCTCGAGCTTTTGATGGATTTCGATGTACTACACGTCAAAACAACGGCCTCTTCCAGTACTTTAAGATGAGCGTGCCAGTTTTGCCGTATTTGGAGTAGAAAACCCGAAAATGTGTTTTTTGTAAGCTAACCTTAATCTCTCAAAGTTACTTGTGTACCCTAAAATCTTCAAAGTGGCGCCATTTCTCGAGCTTTTGATGGATTTCGATGTACTACACGTCAAAACAACGGCCTCTTCCAGTACTTAAAGATGAGCGTGCCAGTTTTGCCGTATTTGGAGTAGAAAACCCGAAAATGTGTTTTTTGTAAGCTAACCTTAATCTCTCAAAGTTACTTGTGTATCCTACAATCTTCAAAGTGGCGCCATTTCTCGAGCTTTTGATGGATTTCGATGCACTATACGGCAATACAACGTTCTCTTAATGTAGATTGCGTTTAGTGGATGGAAGTTTCCTGAATTTTGAGTAACAATACCAGAAAATGGCCTTTTTCTAACCTAAGCATAACCTCTAGGTCTCAAATAAAGAAATTATGGGATGGATCTAAGTCAAGTCAATTATGGGATAGAAAGGCCAGAAAAGTCTTCAACTGTCATTAACCCTTTCAAGAAAACGGCAAAAACACGAGTTACTGGCTTTTAAAGCTTAAAGGCGCACAAGATCTAGCATGTTTTCACAAAAGGGGGTGTTAGGTTCCAAGGCTCCTTTTGTGAAAACATGCTAGATCTTGTGTACCTTAAAATCTTCAAAGTGGCGCCATTTCTCGAGCTTTTGATGGATTTCGATGTACTACACGTCAAAACAACGGCCTCTTCCAGTACTTTAAGATGAGCGTGCCAGTTTTGCCGTATTTGGAGTAGAAAACCCGAAAATGTGTTTTTTGTAAGCTAACCTTAATCTCTCAAAGTTACTTGTGTACCCTAAAATCTTCAAAGTGGCGCCATTTCTCGAGCTTTTGATGGATTTCGATGTACTACACGTCAAAACAACGGCCTCTTCCAGTACTTAAAGATGAGCGTGCCAGTTTTGCCGTATTTGGAGTAGAAAACCCGAAAATGTGTTTTTTGTAAGCTAACCTTAATCTCTCAAAGTTACTTGTGTATCCTACAATCTTCAAAGTGGCGCCATTTCTCGAGCTTTTGATGGATTTCGATGCACTATACGGCAATACAACGTTCTCTTAATGTAGATTGCGTTTAGTGGATGGAAGTTTCCTGAATTTTGAGTAACAATACCAGAAAATGGCCTTTTTCTAACCTAAGCATAACCTCTAGGTCTCAAATAAAGAAATTATGGGATGGATCTAAGTCAAGTCAATTATGGGATAGAAAGGCCAGAAAAGTCTTCAACTGTCATTAACCCTTTCAAGAAAACGGCAAAAACACGAGTTACTGGCTTTTAAAGCTTAAAGGCGCACAAGATCTAGCATGTTTTCACAAAAGGGGGTGTTAGGTTCCAAGGCTCCTTTTGTGAAAACATGCTAGATCTTGTGTACCTTAAAATCTTCAAAGTGGCGCCATTTCTCGAGCTTTTGATGGATTTCGATGTACTACACGTCAAAACAACGGCCTCTTCCAGTACTTTAATTTGAGCGTGCCAGTTTTGCCGTATTTGGAGTAGAAAACCCGAAAATGTGTTTTTTGTAAGCTAACCTTAATCTCTCAAAGTTACTTGTGTACCCTAAAATCTTCAAAGTGGCGCCATTTCTCGAGCTTTTGATGGATTTCGATGTACTACACGTCAAAACAACGGCCTCTTCCAGTACTTTAATTTGAGCGTGCCAGTTTTGCCGTATTTGGAGTAGAAAACCCGAAAATGTGTTTTTTGTAAGCTAACCTTAATCTCTCAAAGTTACTTGTGTATCCTACAATCTTCAAAGTGGCGCCATTTCTCGAGCTTTTGATGGATTTCGATGTACTACACGTCAAAACAACGGCCTCTTCCAGTACTTTAATTTGAGCGTGCCAGTTTTGCCGTATTTGGAGTAGAAAACCCGAAAATGTGTTTTTTGTAAGCTAACCTTAATCTCTCAAAGTTACTTGTGTATCCTACAATCTTCAAAGTGGCGCCATTTCTCGAGCTTTTGATGGATTTCGATGTACTACACGTCAAAACAACGGCCTCTTCCAGTACTTAAAGATGAGCGTGCCAGTTTTGCCGTATTTGGAGTAGAAAACCCGAAAATGTGTTTTTTGTAAGCTAACCTTAATCTCTCAAAGTTACTTGTGTATCCTACAATCTTCAAAGTGGCGCCATTTCTCGAGCTTTTGATGGATTTCGATGCACTATACGGCAATACAACGTTCTCTTAATGTAGATTGCGTTTAGTGGATGGAAGTTTCCTGAATTTTGAGTAACAATACCAGAAAATGGCCTTTTTCTAACCTAAGCATAACCTCTAGGTCTCAAATAAAGAAATTATGGGATGGATCTAAGTCAAGTCAATTATGGGATAGAAAGGCCAGAAAAGTCTTCAACTGTCATTAACCCTTTCAAGAAAACGGCAAAAACACGAGTTACTGGCTTTTAAAGCTTAAAGGCGCACAAGATCTAGCATGTTTTCACAAAAGGGGGTGTTAGGTTCCAAGGCTCCTTTTGTGAAAACATGCTAGATCTTGTGTACCTTAAAATCTTCAAAGTGGCGCCATTTCTCGAGCTTTTGATGGATTTCGATGTACTACACGTCAAAACAACGGCCTCTTCCAGTACTTTAATTTGAGCGTGCCAGTTTTGCCGTATTTGGAGTAGAAAACCCGAAAATGTGTGTTTTGTAAGCTAACCTTAATCTCTCAAAGTTACTTGTGTACCCTAAAATCTTCAAAGTGGCGCCATTTCTCGAGCTTTTGATGGATTTCGATGTACTACACGTCAAAACAACGGCCTCTTCCAGTACTTTAATTTGAGCGTGCCAGTTTTGCCGTATTTGGAGTAGAAAACCCGAAAATGTGTTTTTTGTAAGCTAACCTTAATCTCTCAAAGTTACTTGTGTATCCTACAATCTTCAAAGTGGCGCCATTTCTCGAGCTTTTGATGGATTTCGATGTACTACACGTCAAAACAACGGCCTCTTCCAGTACTTTAATTTGAGCGTGCCAGTTTTGCCGTATTTGGAGTAGAAAACCCGAAAATGTGTTTTTTGTAAGCTAACCTTAATCTCTCAAAGTTACTTGTGTATCCTACAATCTTCAAAGTGGCGCCATTTCTCGAGCTTTTGATGGATTTCGATGTACTACACGTCAAAACAACGGCCTCTTCCAGTACTTTAATTTGAGCGTGCCAGTTTTGCCGTATTTGGAGTAGAAAACCCGAAAATGTGTTTTTTGTAAGCTAACCTTAATCTCTCAAAGTTACTTGTGTATCCTACAATCTTCAAAGTGGCGCCATTTCTCGAGCTTTTGATGGATTTCGATGTACTACACGTCAAAACAACGGCCTCTTCCAGTACTTAAAGATGAGCGTGCCAGTTTTGCCGTATTTGGAGTAGAAAACCCGAAAATGTGTTTTTTTGTAAGCTAACCTTAATCTCTCAAAGTTACTTGTGTATCCTACAATCTTCAAAGTGGCGCCATTTCTCGAGCTTTTGATGGATTTCGATGCACTATACGGCAATACAACGTTCTCTTAATGTAGATTGCGTTTAGTGGATGGAAGTTTCCTGACTTTTGAGTAACAATACCAGAAAATGGCCTTTTTCTAACCTAAGCATAACCTCTAGGTCTCAAATAAAGAAATTATGGGATGGATCTAAGTCAAGTCAATTATGGGATAGAAAGGCCAGAAAAGTCTTCAACTGTCATTAACCCTTTCAAGAAAACGGCAAAAACACGAGTTACTGGCTTTTAAAGCTTAAAGGCGCACAAGAATTCTTGTGTACCTTAAAATCTTCAAAGTGGCGCCATTTCTCGAGCTTTTGATGGATTTCGATGTACTACACGTCAAAACAACGGCCTCTTCCAGTACTTTAATTTGAGCGTGCCAGTTTTGCCGTATTGGGAGTAGAAAACCCGAAAATGTGTTTTTTGTAAGCTAACCTTAATCTCTCAAAGTTACTTGTGTATCCTACAATCTTCAAAGTGGCGCCATTTCTCGAGCTTTTGATGGATTTCGATGTACTACACGTCAAAACAACGGCCTCTTCCAGTACTTAAAGATGAGCGTGCCAGTTTTGCCGTATTTGGAGTAGAAAACCCGAAAATGTGTTTTTTGTAAGCTAACCTTAATCTCTCAAAGTTACTTGTGTATCCTACAATCTTCAAAGTGGCGCCATTTCTCGAGCTTTTGATGGATTTCGATGCACTATACGGCAATACAACGTTCTCTTAATGTAGATTGCGTTTAGTGGATGGAAGTTTCCTGAATTTTGAGTAACAATACCAGAAAATGGCCTTTTTCTAACCTAAGCATAACCTCTAGGTCTCAAATAAAGAAATTATGGGATGGATCTAAGTCAAGTCAATTATGGGATAGAAAGGCCAGAAAAGTCTTCAACTGTCATTAACCCTTTCAAGAAAACGGCAAAAACACGAGTTACTGGCTTTTAAAGCTTAAAGGCGCACAAGAATTCTTGTGTACCTTAAAATCTTCAAAGTGGCGCCATTTCTCGAGCTTTTGATGGATTTCGATGTACTACACGTCAAAACAACGGCCTCTTCCAGTACTTTAATTTGAGCGTGCCAGTTTTGCCGTATTTGGAGTAGAAAACCCGAAAATGTGTTTTTTGTAAGCTAACCTTAATCTCTCAAAGTTACTTGTGTACCCTAAAATCTTCAAAGTGGCGCCATTTCTCGAGCTTTTGATGGATTTCGATGTACTACACGTCAAAACAACGGCCTCTTCCAGTACTTTAATTTGAGCGTGCCAGTTTTGCCGTATTTGGAGTAGAAAACCCGAAAATGTGTTTTTTGTAAGCTAACCTTAATCTCTCAAAGTTACTTGTGTATCCTACAATCTTCAAAGTGGCGCCATTTCTCGAGCTTTTGATGGATTTCGATGTACTACACGTCAAAACAACGGCCTCTTCCAGTACTTTAAGATGAGCGTGCCAGTTTTGCCGTATTTGGAGTAGAAAACCCGAAAATGTGTTTTTTGTAAGCTAACCTTAATCTCTCAAAGTTACTTGTGTACCCTAAAATCTTCAAAGTGGCGCCATTTCTCGAGCTTTTGATGGATTTCGATGTACTACACGTCAAAACAACGGCCTCTTCCAGTACTTAAAGATGAGCGTGCCAGTTTTGCCGTATTTGGAGTAGAAAACCCGAAAATGTGTTTTTTGTAAGCTAACCTTAATCTCTCAAAGTTACTTGTGTATCCTACAATCTTCAAAGTGGCGCCATTTCTCGAGCTTTTGATGGATTTCGATGCACTATACGGCAATACAACGTTCTCTTAATGTAGATTGCGTTTAGTGGATGGAAGTTTCCTGAATTTTGAGTAACAATACCAGAAAATGGCCTTTTTCTAACCTAAGCATAACCTCTAGGTCTCAAATAAAGAAATTATGGGATGGATCTAAGTCAAGTCAATTATGGGATAGAAAGGCCAGAAAAGTCTTCAACTGTCATTAACCCTTTCAAGAAAACGGCAAAAACACGAGTTACTGGCTTTTAAAGCTTAAAGGCGCACAAGAATTCTTGTGTACCTTAAAATCTTCAAAGTGGCGCCATTTCTCGAGCTTTTGATGGATTTCGATGTACTACACGTCAAAACAACGGCCTCTTCCAGTACTTTAATTTGAGCGTGCCAGTTTTGCCGTATTTGGAGTAGAAAACCCGAAAATGTGTTTTTTGTAAGCTAACCTTAATCTCTCAAAGTTACTTGTGTACCCTAAAATCTTCAAAGTGGCGCCATTTCTCGAGCTTTTGATGGATTTCGATGTACTACACGTCAAAACAACGGCCTCTTCCAGTACTTTAATTTGAGCGTGCCAGTTTTGCCGTATTTGGAGTAGAAAACCCGAAAATGTGTTTTTTGTAAGCTAACCTTAATCTCTCAAAGTTACTTGTGTATCCTACAATCTTCAAAGTGGCGCCATTTCTCGAGCTTTTGATGGATTTCGATGTACTACACGTCAAAACAACGGCCTCTTCCAGTACTTTAAGATGAGCGTGCCAGTTTTGCCGTATTTGGAGTAGAAAACCCGAAAATGTGTTTTTTGTAAGCTAACCTTAATCTCTCAAAGTTACTTGTGTACCCTAAAATCTTCAAAGTGGCGCCATTTCTCGAGCTTTTGATGGATTTCGATGTACTACACGTCAAAACAACGGCCTCTTCCAGTACTTAAAGATGAGCGTGCCAGTTTTGCCGTATTTGGAGTAGAAAACCCGAAAATGTGTTTTTTGTAAGCTAACCTTAATCTCTCAAAGTTACTTGTGTATCCTACAATCTTCAAAGTGGCGCCATTTCTCGAGCTTTTGATGGATTTCGATGCACTATACGGCAATACAACGTTCTCTTAATGTAGATTGCGTTTAGTGGATGGAAGTTTCCTGAATTTTGAGTAACAATACCAGAAAATGGCCTTTTTCTAACCTAAGCATAACCTCTAGGTCTCAAATAAAGAAATTATGGGATGGATCTAAGTCAAGTCAATTATGGGATAGAAAGGCCAGAAAAGTCTTCAACTGTCATTAACCCTTTCAAGAAAACGGCAAAAACACGAGTTACTGGCTTTTAAAGCTTAAAGGCGCACAAGATCTAGCATGTTTTCACAAAAGGGGGTGTTAGGTTCCAAGGCTCCTTTTGTGAAAACATGCTAGATCTTGTGTACCTTAAAATCTTCAAAGTGGCGCCATTTCTCGAGCTTTTGATGGATTTCGATGTACTACACGTCAAAACAACGGCCTCTTCCAGTACTTTAATTTGAGCGTGCCAGTTTTGCCGTATTTGGAGTAGAAAACCCGAAAATGTGTTTTTTGTAAGCTAACCTTAATCTCTCAAAGTTACTTGTGTACCCTAAAATCTTCAAAGTGGCGCCATTTCTCGAGCTTTTGATGGATTTCGATGTACTACACGTCAAAACAACGGCCTCTTCCAGTACTTTAATTTGAGCGTGCCAGTTTTGCCGTATTTGGAGTAGAAAACCCGAAAATGTGTTTTTTGTAAGCTAACCTTAATCTCTCAAAGTTACTTGTGTATCCTACAATCTTCAAAGTGGCGCCATTTCTCGAGCTTTTGATGGATTTCGATGTACTACACGTCAAAACAACGGCCTCTTCCAGTACTTTAATTTGAGCGTGCCAGTTTTGCCGTATTTGGAGTAGAAAACCCGAAAATGTGTTTTTTGTAAGCTAACCTTAATCTCTCAAAGTTACTTGTGTATCCTACAATCTTCAAAGTGGCGCCATTTCTCGAGCTTTTGATGGATTTCGATGTACTACACGTCAAAACAACGGCCTCTTCCAGTACTTTAATTTGAGCGTGCCAGTTTTGCCGTATTTGGAGTAGAAAACCCGAAAATGTGTTTTTTGTAAGCTAACCTTAATCTCTCAAAGTTACTTGTGTATCCTACAATCTTCAAAGTGGCGCCATTTCTCGAGCTTTTGATGGATTTCGATGTACTACACGTCAAAACAACGGCCTCTTCCAGTACTTAAAGATGAGCGTGCCAGTTTTGCCGTATTTGGAGTAGAAAACCCGAAAATGTGTTTTTTTGTAAGCTAACCTTAATCTCTCAAAGTTACTTGTGTATCCTACAATCTTCAAAGTGGCGCCATTTCTCGAGCTTTTGATGGATTTCGATGCACTATACGGCAATACAACGTTCTCTTAATGTAGATTGCGTTTAGTGGATGGAAGTTTCCTGACTTTTGAGTAACAATACCAGAAAATGGCCTTTTTCTAACCTAAGCATAACCTCTAGGTCTCAAATAAAGAAATTATGGGATGGATCTAAGTCAAGTCAATTATGGGATAGAAAGGCCAGAAAAGTCTTCAACTGTCATTAACCCTTTCAAGAAAACGGCAAAAACACGAGTTACTGGCTTTTAAAGCTTAAAGGCGCACAAGAATTCTTGTGTACCTTAAAATCTTCAAAGTGGCGCCATTTCTCGAGCTTTTGATGGATTTCGATGTACTACACGTCAAAACAACGGCCTCTTCCAGTACTTTAATTTGAGCGTGCCAGTTTTGCCGTATTTGGAGTAGAAAACCCGAAAATGTGTTTTTTGTAAGCTAACCTTAATCTCTCAAAGTTACTTGTGTATCCTACAATCTTCAAAGTGGCGCCATTTCTCGAGCTTTTGATGGATTTCGATGTACTACACGTCAAAACAACGGCCTCTTCCAGTACTTAAAGATGAGCGTGCCAGTTTTGCCGTATTTGGAGTAGAAAACCCGAAAATGTGTTTTTTGTAAGCTAACCTTAATCTCTCAAAGTTACTTGTGTATCCTACAATCTTCAAAGTGGCGCCATTTCTCGAGCTTTTGATGGATTTCGATGTACTATACGGCAATACAACGTTCTCTTAATGTAGATTGCGTTTAGTGGATGGAAGTTTCCTGAATTTTGAGTAACAATACCAGAAAATGGCCTTTTTCTAACCTAAGCATAACCTCTAGGTCTCAAATAAAGAAATTATGGGATGGATCTAAGTCAAGTCAATTATGGGATAGAAAGGCCAGAAAAGTCTTCAACTGTCATTAACCCTTTCAAGAAAACGGCAAAAACACGAGTTACTGGCTTTTAAAGCTTAAAGGCGCACAAGATTCTTGTGTACCTTAAAATCTTCAAAGTGGCGCCATTTCTCGAGCTTTTGATGGATTTCGATGTACTACACGTCAAAACAACGGCCTCTTCCAGTACTTTAATTTGAGCGTGCCAGTTTTGCCGTATTTGGAGTAGAAAACCCGAAAATGTGTTTTTTGTAAGCTAACCTTAATCTCTCAAAGTTACTTGTGTACCCTAAAATCTTCAAAGTGGCGCCATTTCTCGAGCTTTTGATGGATTTCGATGTACTACACGTCAAAACAACGGCCTCTTCCAGTACTTAAAGATGAGCGTGCCAGTTTTGCCGTATTTGGAGTAGAAAACCCGAAAATGTGTTTTTTGTAAGCTAACCTTAATCTCTCAAAGTTACTTGTGTATCCTACAATCTTCAAAGTGGCGCCATTTCTCGAGCTTTTGATGGATTTCGATGCACTATACGGCAATACAACGTTCTCTTAATGTAGATTGCGTTTAGTGGATGGAAGTTTCCTGAATTTTGAGTAACAATACCAGAAAATGGCCTTTTTCTAACCTAAGCATAACCTCTAGGTCTCAAATAAAGAAATTATGGGATGGATCTAAGTCAAGTCAATTATGGGATAGAAAGGCCAGAAAAGTCTTCAACTGTCATTAACCCTTTCAAGAAAACGGCAAAAACACGAGTTACTGGCTTTTAAAGCTTAAAGGCGCACAAGAATTCTTGTGTACCTTAAAATCTTCAAAGTGGCGCCATTTCTCGAGCTTTTGATGGATTTCGATGTACTACACGTCAAAACAACGGCCTCTTCCAGTACTTTAATTTGAGCGTGCCAGTTTTGCCGTATTTGGAGTAGAAAACCCGAAAATGTGTTTTTTGTAAGCTAACCTTAATCTCTCAAAGTTACTTGTGTACCCTAAAATCTTCAAAGTGGCGCCATTTCTCGAGCTTTTGATGGATTTCGATGTACTACACGTCAAAACAACGGCCTCTTCCAGTACTTAAAGATGAGCGTGCCAGTTTTGCCGTATTTGGAGTAGAAAACCCGAAAATGTGTTTTTTGTAAGCTAACCTTAATCTCTCAAAGTTACTTGTGTATCCTACAATCTTCAAAGTGGCGCCATTTCTCGAGCTTTTGATGGATTTCGATGCACTATACGGCAATACAACGTTCTCTTAATGTAGATTGCGTTTAGTGGATGGAAGTTTCCTGAATTTTGAGTAACAATACCAGAAAATGGCCTTTTTCTAACCTAAGCATAACCTCTAGGTCTCAAATAAAGAAATTATGGGATGGATCTAAGTCAAGTCAATTATGGGATAGAAAGGCCAGAAAAGTCTTCAACTGTCATTAACCCTTTCAAGAAAACGGCAAAAACACGAGTTACTGGCTTTTAAAGCTTAAAGGCGCACAAGAATTCTTGTGTACCTTAAAATCTTCAAAGTGGCGCCATTTCTCGAGCTTTTGATGGATTTCGATGTACTACACGTCAAAACAACGGCCTCTTCCAGTACTTTAATTTGAGCGTGCCAGTTTTGCCGTATTTGGAGTAGAAAACCCGAAAATGTGTTTTTTGTAAGCTAACCTTAATCTCTCAAAGTTACTTGTGTACCCTAAAATCTTCAAAGTGGCGCCATTTCTCGAGCTTTTGATGGATTTCGATGTACTACACGTCAAAACAACGGCCTCTTCCAGTACTTAAAGATGAGCGTGCCAGTTTTGCCGTATTTGGAGTAGAAAACCCGAAAATGTGTTTTTTGTAAGCTAACCTTAATCTCTCAAAGTTACTTGTGTATCCTACAATCTTCAAAGTGGCGCCATTTCTCGAGCTTTTGATGGATTTCGATGCACTATACGGCAATACAACGTTCTCTTAATGTAGATTGCGTTTAGTGGATGGAAGTTTCCTGAATTTTGAGTAACAATACCAGAAAATGGCCTTTTTCTAACCTAAGCATAACCTCTAGGTCTCAAATAAAGAAATTATGGGATGGATCTAAGTCAAGTCAATTATGGGATAGAAAGGCCAGAAAAGTCTTCAACTGTCATTAACCCTTTCAAGAAAACGGCAAAAACACGAGTTACTGGCTTTTAAAGCTTAAAGGCGCACAAGATCTAGCATGTTTTCACAAAAGGGGGTGTTAGGTTCCAAGGCTCCTTTTGTGAAAACATGCTAGATCTTGTGTACCTTAAAATCTTCAAAGTGGCGCCATTTCTCGAGCTTTTGATGGATTTCGATGTACTACACGTCAAAACAACGGCCTCTTCCAGTACTTTAATTTGAGCGTGCCAGTTTTGCCGTATTTGGAGTAGAAAACCCGAAAATGTGTTTTTTGTAAGCTAACCTTAATCTCTCAAAGTTACTTGTGTATCCTACAATCTTCAAAGTGGCGCCATTTCTCGAGCTTTTGATGGATTTCGATGTACTACACGTCAAAACAACGGCCTCTTCCAGTACTTTAATTTGAGCGTGCCAGTTTTGCCGTATTTGGAGTAGAAAACCCGAAAATGTGTTTTTTGTAAGCTAACCTTAATCTCTCAAAGTTACTTGTGTATCCTACAATCTTCAAAGTGGCGCCATTTCTCGAGCTTTTGATGGATTTCGATGTACTACACGTCAAAACAACGGCCTCTTCCAGTACTTAAAGATGAGCGTGCCAGTTTTGCCGTATTTGGAGTAGAAAACCCGAAAATGTGTTTTTTTGTAAGCTAACCTTAATCTCTCAAAGTTACTTGTGTATCCTACAATCTTCAAAGTGGCGCCATTTCTCGAGCTTTTGATGGATTTCGATGCACTATACGGCAATACAACGTTCTCTTAATGTAGATTGCGTTTAGTGGATGGAAGTTTCCTGACTTTTGAGTAACAATACCAGAAAATGGCCTTTTTCTAACCTAAGCATAACCTCTAGGTCTCAAATAAAGAAATTATGGGATGGATCTAAGTCAAGTCAATTATGGGATAGAAAGGCCAGAAAAGTCTTCAACTGTCATTAACCCTTTCAAGAAAACGGCAAAAACACGAGTTACTGGCTTTTAAAGCTTAAAGGCGCACAAGAATTCTTGTGTACCTTAAAATCTTCAAAGTGGCGCCATTTCTCGAGCTTTTGATGGATTTCGATGTACTACACGTCAAAACAACGGCCTCTTCCAGTACTTTAATTTGAGCGTGCCAGTTTTGCCGTATTTGGAGTAGAAAACCCGAAAATGTGTTTTTTGTAAGCTAACCTTAATCTCTCAAAGTTACTTGTGTATCCTACAATCTTCAAAGTGGCGCCATTTCTCGAGCTTTTGATGGATTTCGATGTACTACACGTCAAAACAACGGCCTCTTCCAGTACTTAAAGATGAGCGTGCCAGTTTTGCCGTATTTGGAGTAGAAAACCCGAAAATGTGTTTTTTGTAAGCTAACCTTAATCTCTCAAAGTTACTTGTGTATCCTACAATCTTCAAAGTGGCGCCATTTCTCGAGCTTTTGATGGATTTCGATGTACTATACGGCAATACAACGTTCTCTTAATGTAGATTGCGTTTAGTGGATGGAAGTTTCCTGAATTTTGAGTAACAATACCAGAAAATGGCCTTTTTCTAACCTAAGCATAACCTCTAGGTCTCAAATAAAGAAATTATGGGATGGATCTAAGTCAAGTCAATTATGGGATAGAAAGGCCAGAAAAGTCTTCAACTGTCATTAACCCTTTCAAGAAAACGGCAAAAACACGAGTTACTGGCTTTTAAAGCTTAAAGGCGCACAAGAATTCTTGTGTACCTTAAAATCTTCAAAGTGGCGCCATTTCTCGAGCTTTTGATGGATTTCGATGTACTACACGTCAAAACAACGGCCTCTTCCAGTACTTTAATTTGAGCGTGCCAGTTTTGCCGTATTTGGAGTAGAAAACCCGAAAATGTGTTTTTTGTAAGCTAACCTTAATCTCTCAAAGTTACTTGTGTACCCTAAAATCTTCAAAGTGGCGCCATTTCTCGAGCTTTTGATGGATTTCGATGTACTACACGTCAAAACAACGGCCTCTTCCAGTACTTAAAGATGAGCGTGCCAGTTTTGCCGTATTTGGAGTAGAAAACCCGAAAATGTGTTTTTTGTAAGCTAACCTTAATCTCTCAAAGTTACTTGTGTATCCTACAATCTTCAAAGTGGCGCCATTTCTCGAGCTTTTGATGGATTTCGATGCACTATACGGCAATACAACGTTCTCTTAATGTAGATTGCGTTTAGTGGATGGAAGTTTCCTGAATTTTGAGTAACAATACCAGAAAATGGCCTTTTTCTAACCTAAGCATAACCTCTAGGTCTCAAATAAAGAAATTATGGGATGGATCTAAGTCAAGTCAATTATGGGATAGAAAGGCCAGAAAAGTCTTCAACTGTCATTAACCCTTTCAAGAAAACGGCAAAAACACGAGTTACTGGCTTTTAAAGCTTAAAGGCGCACAAGAATTCTTGTGTACCTTAAAATCTTCAAAGTGGCGCCATTTCTCGAGCTTTTGATGGATTTCGATGTACTACACGTCAAAACAACGGCCTCTTCCAGTACTTTAATTTGAGCGTGCCAGTTTTGCCGTATTTGGAGTAGAAAACCCGAAAATGTGTTTTTTGTAAGCTAACCTTAATCTCTCAAAGTTACTTGTGTACCCTAAAATCTTCAAAGTGGCGCCATTTCTCGAGCTTTTGATGGATTTCGATGTACTACACGTCAAAACAACGGCCTCTTCCAGTACTTAAAGATGAGCGTGCCAGTTTTGCCGTATTTGGAGTAGAAAACCCGAAAATGTGTTTTTTGTAAGCTAACCTTAATCTCTCAAAGTTACTTGTGTATCCTACAATCTTCAAAGTGGCGCCATTTCTCGAGCTTTTGATGGATTTCGATGCACTATACGGCAATACAACGTTCTCTTAATGTAGATTGCGTTTAGTGGATGGAAGTTTCCTGAATTTTGAGTAACAATACCAGAAAATGGCCTTTTTCTAACCTAAGCATAACCTCTAGGTCTCAAATAAAGAAATTATGGGATGGATCTAAGTCAAGTCAATTATGGGATAGAAAGGCCAGAAAAGTCTTCAACTGTCATTAACCCTTTCAAGAAAACGGCAAAAACACGAGTTACTGGCTTTTAAAGCTTAAAGGCGCACAAGATCTAGCATGTTTTCACAAAAGGGGGTGTTAGGTTCCAAGGCTCCTTTTGTGAAAACATGCTAGATCTTGTGTACCTTAAAATCTTCAAAGTGGCGCCATTTCTCGAGCTTTTGATGGATTTCGATGTACTACACGTCAAAACAACGGCCTCTTCCAGTACTTTAAGATGAGCGTGCCAGTTTTGCCGTATTTGGAGTAGAAAACCCGAAAATGTGTTTTTTGTAAGCTAACCTTAATCTCTCAAAGTTACTTGTGTACCCTAAAATCTTCAAAGTGGCGCCATTTCTCGAGCTTTTGATGGATTTCGATGTACTACACGTCAAAACAACGGCCTCTTCCAGTACTTAAAGATGAGCGTGCCAGTTTTGCCGTATTTGGAGTAGAAAACCCGAAAATGTGTTTTTTGTAAGCTAACCTTAATCTCTCAAAGTTACTTGTGTATCCTACAATCTTCAAAGTGGCGCCATTTCTCGAGCTTTTGATGGATTTCGATGCACTATACGGCAATACAACGTTCTCTTAATGTAGATTGCGTTTAGTGGATGGAAGTTTCCTGAATTTTGAGTAACAATACCAGAAAATGGCCTTTTTCTAACCTAAGCATAACCTCTAGGTCTCAAATAAAGAAATTATGGGATGGATCTAAGTCAAGTCAATTATGGGATAGAAAGGCCAGAAAAGTCTTCAACTGTCATTAACCCTTTCAAGAAAACGGCAAAAACACGAGTTACTGGCTTTTAAAGCTTAAAGGCGCACAAGAATTCTTGTGTACCTTAAAATCTTCAAAGTGGCGCCATTTCTCGAGCTTTTGATGGATTTCGATGTACTACACGTCAAAACAACGGCCTCTTCCAGTACTTTAATTTGAGCGTGCCAGTTTTGCCGTATTTGGAGTAGAAAACCCGAAAATGTGTTTTTTGTAAGCTAACCTTAATCTCTCAAAGTTACTTGTGTACCCTAAAATCTTCAAAGTGGCGCCATTTCTCGAGCTTTTGATGGATTTCGATGTACTACACGTCAAAACAACGGCCTCTTCCAGTACTTAAAGATGAGCGTGCCAGTTTTGCCGTATTTGGAGTAGAAAACCCGAAAATGTGTTTTTTGTAAGCTAACCTTAATCTCTCAAAGTTACTTGTGTATCCTACAATCTTCAAAGTGGCGCCATTTCTCGAGCTTTTGATGGATTTCGATGCACTATACGGCAATACAACGTTCTCTTAATGTAGATTGCGTTTAGTGGATGGAAGTTTCCTGAATTTTGAGTAACAATACCAGAAAATGGCCTTTTTCTAACCTAAGCATAACCTCTAGGTCTCAAATAAAGAAATTATGGGATGGATCTAAGTCAAGTCAATTATGGGATAGAAAGGCCAGAAAAGTCTTCAACTGTCATTAACCCTTTCAAGAAAACGGCAAAAACACGAGTTACTGGCTTTTAAAGCTTAAAGGCGCACAAGATCTAGCATGTTTTCACAAAAGGGGGTGTTAGGTTCCAAGGCTCCTTTTGTGAAAACATGCTAGATCTTGTGTACCTTAAAATCTTCAAAGTGGCGCCATTTCTCGAGCTTTTGATGGATTTCGATGTACTACACGTCAAAACAACGGCCTCTTCCAGTACTTTAAGATGAGCGTGCCAGTTTTGCCGTATTTGGAGTAGAAAACCCGAAAATGTGTTTTTTGTAAGCTAACCTTAATCTCTCAAAGTTACTTGTGTACCCTAAAATCTTCAAAGTGGCGCCATTTCTCGAGCTTTTGATGGATTTCGATGTACTACACGTCAAAACAACGGCCTCTTCCAGTACTTAAAGATGAGCGTGCCAGTTTTGCCGTATTTGGAGTAGAAAACCCGAAAATGTGTTTTTTGTAAGCTAACCTTAATCTCTCAAAGTTACTTGTGTATCCTACAATCTTCAAAGTGGCGCCATTTCTCGAGCTTTTGATGGATTTCGATGCACTATACGGCAATACAACGTTCTCTTAATGTAGATTGCGTTTAGTGGATGGAAGTTTCCTGAATTTTGAGTAACAATACCAGAAAATGGCCTTTTTCTAACCTAAGCATAACCTCTAGGTCTCAAATAAAGAAATTATGGGATGGATCTAAGTCAAGTCAATTATGGGATAGAAAGGCCAGAAAAGTCTTCAACTGTCATTAACCCTTTCAAGAAAACGGCAAAAACACGAGTTACTGGCTTTTAAAGCTTAAAGGCGCACAAGATTCTTGTGTACCTTAAAATCTTCAAAGTGGCGCCATTTCTCGAGCTTTTGATGGATTTCGATGTACTACACGTCAAAACAACGGCCTCTTCCAGTACTTTAATTTGAGCGTGCCAGTTTTGCCGTATTTGGAGTAGAAAACCCGAAAATGTGTTTTTTGTAAGCTAACCTTAATCTCTCAAAGTTACTTGTGTACCCTAAAATCTTCAAAGTGGCGCCATTTCTCGAGCTTTTGATGGATTTCGATGTACTACACGTCAAAACAACGGCCTCTTCCAGTACTTTAATTTGAGCGTGCCAGTTTTGCCGTATTTGGAGTAGAAAACCCGAAAATGTGTTTTTTGTAAGCTAACCTTAATCTCTCAAAGTTACTTGTGTATCCTACAATCTTCAAAGTGGCGCCATTTCTCGAGCTTTTGATGGATTTCGATGTACTACACGTCAAAACAACGGCCTCTTCCAGTACTTTAAGATGAGCGTGCCAGTTTTGCCGTATTTGGAGTAGAAAACCCGAAAATGTGTTTTTTGTAAGCTAACCTTAATCTCTCAAAGTTACTTGTGTATCCTACAATCTTCAAAGTGGCGCCATTTCTCGAGCTTTTGATGGATTTCGATGTACTACACGTCAAAACAACGGCCTCTTCCAGTACTTAAAGATGAGCGTGCCAGTTTTGCCGTATTTGGAGTAGAAAACCCGAAAATGTTTTTTTTTGTAAGCTAACCTTAATCTCTCAAAGTTACTTGTGTATCCTACAATCTTCAAAGTGGCGCCATTTCTCGAGCTTTTGATGGATTTCGATGCACTATACGGCAATACAACGTTCTCTTAATGTAGATTGCGTTTAGTGGATGGAAGTTTCCTGAATTTTGAGTAACAATACCAGAAAATGGCCTTTTTCTAACCTAAGCATAACCTCTAGGTCTCAAATAAAGAAATTATGGGATGGATCTAAGTCAAGTCAATTATGGGATAGAAAGGCCAGAAAAGTCTTCAACTGTCATTAACCCTTTCAAGAAAACGGCAAAAACACGAGTTACTGGCTTTTAAAGCTTAAAGGCGCACAAGATTCTTGTGTACCTTAAAATCTTCAAAGTGGCGCCATTTCTCGAGCTTTTGATGGATTTCGATGTACTACACGTCAAAACAACGGCCTCTTCCAGTACTTAAAGATGAGCGTGCCAGTTTTGCCGTATTTGGAGTAGAAAACCCGAAAATGTGTTTTTTGTAAGCTAACCTTAATCTCTCAAAGTTACTTGTGTATCCTACAATCTTCAAAGTGGCGCCATTTCTCGAGCTTTTGATGGATTTCGATGCACTATACGGCAATACAACGTTCTCTTAATGTAGATTGCGTTTAGTGGATGGAAGTTTCCTGAATTTTGAGTAACAATACCAGAAAATGGCCTTTTTCTAACCTAAGCATAACCTCTAGGTCTCAAATAAAGAAATTATGGGATGGATCTAAGTCAAGTCAATTATGGGATAGAAAGGCCAGAAAAGTCTTCAACTGTCATTAACCCTTTCAAGAAAACGGCAAAAACACGAGTTACTGGCTTTTAAAGCTTAAAGGCGCACAAGAATTCTTGTGTACCTTAAAATCTTCAAAGTGGCGCCATTTCTCGAGCTTTTGATGGATTTCGATGTACTACACGTCAAAACAACGGCCTCTTCCAGTACTTTAATTTGAGCGTGCCAGTTTTGCCGTATTTGGAGTAGAAAACCCGAAAATGTGTTTTTTGTAAGCTAACCTTAATCTCTCAAAGTTACTTGTGTACCCTAAAATCTTCAAAGTGGCGCCATTTCTCGAGCTTTTGATGGATTTCGATGTACTACACGTCAAAACAACGGCCTCTTCCAGTACTTAAAGATGAGCGTGCCAGTTTTGCCGTATTTGGAGTAGAAAACCCGAAAATGTGTTTTTTGTAAGCTAACCTTAATCTCTCAAAGTTACTTGTGTATCCTACAATCTTCAAAGTGGCGCCATTTCTCGAGCTTTTGATGGATTTCGATGCACTATACGGCAATACAACGTTCTCTTAATGTAGATTGCGTTTAGTGGATGGAAGTTTCCTGAATTTTGAGTAACAATACCAGAAAATGGCCTTTTTCTAACCTAAGCATAACCTCTAGGTCTCAAATAAAGAAATTATGGGATGGATCTAAGTCAAGTCAATTATGGGATAGAAAGGCCAGAAAAGTCTTCAACTGTCATTAACCCTTTCAAGAAAACGGCAAAAACACGAGTTACTGGCTTTTAAAGCTTAAAGGCGCACAAGATCTAGCATGTTTTCACAAAAGGGGGTGTTAGGTTCCAAGGCTCCTTTTGTGAAAACATGCTAGATCTTGTGTACCTTAAAATCTTCAAAGTGGCGCCATTTCTCGAGCTTTTGATGGATTTCGATGTACTACACGTCAAAACAACGGCCTCTTCCAGTACTTTAATTTGAGCGTGCCAGTTTTGCCGTATTTGGAGTAGAAAACCCGAAAATGTGTTTTTTGTAAGCTAACCTTAATCTCTCAAAGTTACTTGTGTATCCTACAATCTTCAAAGTGGCGCCATTTCTCGAGCTTTTGATGGATTTCGATGTACTACACGTCAAAACAACGGCCTCTTCCAGTACTTTAAGATGAGCGTGCCAGTTTTGCCGTATTTGGAGTAGAAAACCCGAAAATGTGTTTTTTGTAAGCTAACCTTAATCTCTCAAAGTTACTTGTGTACCCTAAAATCTTCAAAGTGGCGCCATTTCTCGAGCTTTTGATGGATTTCGATGTACTACACGTCAAAACAACGGCCTCTTCCAGTACTTAAAGATGAGCGTGCCAGTTTTGCCGTATTTGGAGTAGAAAACCCGAAAATGTGTTTTTTGTAAGCTAACCTTAATCTCTCAAAGTTACTTGTGTATCCTACAATCTTCAAAGTGGCGCCATTTCTCGAGCTTTTGATGGATTTCGATGCACTATACGGCAATACAACGTTCTCTTAATGTAGATTGCGTTTAGTGGATGGAAGTTTCCTGAATTTTGAGTAACAATACCAGAAAATGGCCTTTTTCTAACCTAAGCATAACCTCTAGGTCTCAAATAAAGAAATTATGGGATGGATCTAAGTCAAGTCAATTATGGGATAGAAAGGCCAGAAAAGTCTTCAACTGTCATTAACCCTTTCAAGAAAACGGCAAAAACACGAGTTACTGGCTTTTAAAGCTTAAAGGCGCACAAGATTCTTGTGTACCTTAAAATCTTCAAAGTGGCGCCATTTCTCGAGCTTTTGATGGATTTCGATGTACTACACGTCAAAACAACGGCCTCTTCCAGTACTTTAATTTGAGCGTGCCAGTTTTGCCGTATTTGGAGTAGAAAACCCGAAAATGTGTTTTTTGTAAGCTAACCTTAATCTCTCAAAGTTACTTGTGTATCCTACAATCTTCAAAGTGGCGCCATTTCTCGAGCTTTTGATGGATTTCGATGCACTATACGGCAATACAACGGCCTCTTCCAGTACTTTAATTTGAGCGTGCCAGTTTTGCCGTATTTGGAGTAGAAAACCCGAAAATGTGTTTTTTGTAAGCTAACCTTAATCTCTCAAAGTTACTTGTGTATCCTACAATCTTCAAAGTGGCGCCATTTCTCGAGCTTTTGATGGATTTCGATGTACTACACGTCAAAACAACGGCCTCTTCCAGTACTTTAAGATGAGCGTGCCAGTTTTGCCGTATTTGGAGTAGAAAACCCGAAAATGTGTTTTTTGTAAGCTAACCTTAATCTCTCAAAGTTACTTGTGTATCCTACAATCTTCAAAGTGGCGCCATTTCTCGAGCTTTTGATGGATTTCGATGTACTACACGTCAAAACAACGGCCTCTTCCAGTACTTAAAGATGAGCGTGCCAGTTTTGCCGTATTTGGAGTAGAAAACCCGAAAATGTTTTTTTTTGTAAGCTAACCTTAATCTCTCAAAGTTACTTGTGTATCCTACAATCTTCAAAGTGGCGCCATTTCTCGAGCTTTTGATGGATTTCGATGCACTATACGGCAATACAACGTTCTCTTAATGTAGATTGCGTTTAGTGGATGGAAGTTTCCTGAATTTTGAGTAACAATACCAGAAAATGGCCTTTTTCTAACCTAAGCATAACCTCTAGGTCTCAAATAAAGAAATTATGGGATGGATCTAAGTCAAGTCAATTATG
The DNA here is from genome assembly GCA_030867875.1 of Actinernus sp. WN-2022. NCBI lineage: Eukaryota > Metazoa > Cnidaria > Anthozoa > Actiniaria > Actinernidae > Actinernus > Actinernus sp. WN-2022. The sequence goes on from JAOWCC010000126.1 coordinate 70,484, forward strand.
GGATAGAAAGGCCAGAAAAGTCTTCAACTGTCATTAACCCTTTCAAGAAAACGGCAAAAACACGAGTTACTGGCTTTTAAAGCTTAAAGGCGCACAAGATTCTTGTGTACCTTAAAATCTTCAAAGTGGCGCCATTTCTCGAGCTTTTGATGGATTTCGATGTACTACACGTCAAAACAACGGCCTCTTCCAGTACTTAAAGATGAGCGTGCCAGTTTTGCCGTATTTGGAGTAGAAAACCCGAAAATGTGTTTTTTGTAAGCTAACCTTAATCTCTCAAAGTTACTTGTGTATCCTACAATCTTCAAAGTGGCGCCATTTCTCGAGCTTTTGATGGATTTCGATGCACTATACGGCAATACAACGTTCTCTTAATGTAGATTGCGTTTAGTGGATGGAAGTTTCCTGAATTTTGAGTAACAATACCAGAAAATGGCCTTTTTCTAACCTAAGCATAACCTCTAGGTCTCAAATAAAGAAATTATGGGATGGATCTAAGTCAAGTCAATTATGGGATAGAAAGGCCAGAAAAGTCTTCAACTGTCATTAACCCTTTCAAGAAAACGGCAAAAACACGAGTTACTGGCTTTTAAAGCTTAAAGGCGCACAAGAATTCTTGTGTACCTTAAAATCTTCAAAGTGGCGCCATTTCTCGAGCTTTTGATGGATTTCGATGTACTACACGTCAAAACAACGGCCTCTTCCAGTACTTTAATTTGAGCGTGCCAGTTTTGCCGTATTTGGAGTAGAAAACCCGAAAATGTGTTTTTTGTAAGCTAACCTTAATCTCTCAAAGTTACTTGTGTACCCTAAAATCTTCAAAGTGGCGCCATTTCTCGAGCTTTTGATGGATTTCGATGTACTACACGTCAAAACAACGGCCTCTTCCAGTACTTAAAGATGAGCGTGCCAGTTTTGCCGTATTTGGAGTAGAAAACCCGAAAATGTGTTTTTTGTAAGCTAACCTTAATCTCTCAAAGTTACTTGTGTATCCTACAATCTTCAAAGTGGCGCCATTTCTCGAGCTTTTGATGGATTTCGATGCACTATACGGCAATACAACGTTCTCTTAATGTAGATTGCGTTTAGTGGATGGAAGTTTCCTGAATTTTGAGTAACAATACCAGAAAATGGCCTTTTTCTAACCTAAGCATAACCTCTAGGTCTCAAATAAAGAAATTATGGGATGGATCTAAGTCAAGTCAATTATGGGATAGAAAGGCCAGAAAAGTCTTCAACTGTCATTAACCCTTTCAAGAAAACGGCAAAAACACGAGTTACTGGCTTTTAAAGCTTAAAGGCGCACAAGATCTAGCATGTTTTCACAAAAGGGGGTGTTAGGTTCCAAGGCTCCTTTTGTGAAAACATGCTAGATCTTGTGTACCTTAAAATCTTCAAAGTGGCGCCATTTCTCGAGCTTTTGATGGATTTCGATGTACTACACGTCAAAACAACGGCCTCTTCCAGTACTTTAATTTGAGCGTGCCAGTTTTGCCGTATTTGGAGTAGAAAACCCGAAAATGTGTTTTTTGTAAGCTAACCTTAATCTCTCAAAGTTACTTGTGTATCCTACAATCTTCAAAGTGGCGCCATTTCTCGAGCTTTTGATGGATTTCGATGTACTACACGTCAAAACAACGGCCTCTTCCAGTACTTTAAGATGAGCGTGCCAGTTTTGCCGTATTTGGAGTAGAAAACCCGAAAATGTGTTTTTTGTAAGCTAACCTTAATCTCTCAAAGTTACTTGTGTACCCTAAAATCTTCAAAGTGGCGCCATTTCTCGAGCTTTTGATGGATTTCGATGTACTACACGTCAAAACAACGGCCTCTTCCAGTACTTAAAGATGAGCGTGCCAGTTTTGCCGTATTTGGAGTAGAAAACCCGAAAATGTGTTTTTTGTAAGCTAACCTTAATCTCTCAAAGTTACTTGTGTATCCTACAATCTTCAAAGTGGCGCCATTTCTCGAGCTTTTGATGGATTTCGATGCACTATACGGCAATACAACGTTCTCTTAATGTAGATTGCGTTTAGTGGATGGAAGTTTCCTGAATTTTGAGTAACAATACCAGAAAATGGCCTTTTTCTAACCTAAGCATAACCTCTAGGTCTCAAATAAAGAAATTATGGGATGGATCTAAGTCAAGTCAATTATGGGATAGAAAGGCCAGAAAAGTCTTCAACTGTCATTAACCCTTTCAAGAAAACGGCAAAAACACGAGTTACTGGCTTTTAAAGCTTAAAGGCGCACAAGATTCTTGTGTACCTTAAAATCTTCAAAGTGGCGCCATTTCTCGAGCTTTTGATGGATTTCGATGTACTACACGTCAAAACAACGGCCTCTTCCAGTACTTTAATTTGAGCGTGCCAGTTTTGCCGTATTTGGAGTAGAAAACCCGAAAATGTGTTTTTTGTAAGCTAACCTTAATCTCTCAAAGTTACTTGTGTACCCTAAAATCTTCAAAGTGGCGCCATTTCTCGAGCTTTTGATGGATTTCGATGTACTACACGTCAAAACAACGGCCTCTTCCAGTACTTTAATTTGAGCGTGCCAGTTTTGCCGTATTTGGAGTAGAAAACCCGAAAATGTGTTTTTTGTAAGCTAACCTTAATCTCTCAAAGTTACTTGTGTATCCTACAATCTTCAAAGTGGCGCCATTTCTCGAGCTTTTGATGGATTTCGATGTACTACACGTCAAAACAACGGCCTCTTCCAGTACTTTAAGATGAGCGTGCCAGTTTTGCCGTATTTGGAGTAGAAAACCCGAAAATGTGTTTTTTGTAAGCTAACCTTAATCTCTCAAAGTTACTTGTGTATCCTACAATCTTCAAAGTGGCGCCATTTCTCGAGCTTTTGATGGATTTCGATGTACTACACGTCAAAACAACGGCCTCTTCCAGTACTTAAAGATGAGCGTGCCAGTTTTGCCGTATTTGGAGTAGAAAACCCGAAAATGTTTTTTTTTGTAAGCTAACCTTAATCTCTCAAAGTTACTTGTGTATCCTACAATCTTCAAAGTGGCGCCATTTCTCGAGCTTTTGATGGATTTCGATGCACTATACGGCAATACAACGTTCTCTTAATGTAGATTGCGTTTAGTGGATGGAAGTTTCCTGAATTTTGAGTAACAATACCAGAAAATGGCCTTTTTCTAACCTAAGCATAACCTCTAGGTCTCAAATAAAGAAATTATGGGATGGATCTAAGTCAAGTCAATTATGGGATAGAAAGGCCAGAAAAGTCTTCAACTGTCATTAACCCTTTCAAGAAAACGGCAAAAACACGAGTTACTGGCTTTTAAAGCTTAAAGGCGCACAAGATTCTTGTGTACCTTAAAATCTTCAAAGTGGCGCCATTTCTCGAGCTTTTGATGGATTTCGATGTACTACACGTCAAAACAACGGCCTCTTCCAGTACTTAAAGATGAGCGTGCCAGTTTTGCCGTATTTGGAGTAGAAAACCCGAAAATGTGTTTTTTGTAAGCTAACCTTAATCTCTCAAAGTTACTTGTGTATCCTACAATCTTCAAAGTGGCGCCATTTCTCGAGCTTTTGATGGATTTCGATGCACTATACGGCAATACAACGTTCTCTTAATGTAGATTGCGTTTAGTGGATGGAAGTTTCCTGAATTTTGAGTAACAATACCAGAAAATGGCCTTTTTCTAACCTAAGCATAACCTCTAGGTCTCAAATAAAGAAATTATGGGATGGATCTAAGTCAAGTCAATTATGGGATAGAAAGGCCAGAAAAGTCTTCAACTGTCATTAACCCTTTCAAGAAAACGGCAAAAACACGAGTTACTGGCTTTTAAAGCTTAAAGGCGCACAAGAATTCTTGTGTACCTTAAAATCTTCAAAGTGGCGCCATTTCTCGAGCTTTTGATGGATTTCGATGTACTACACGTCAAAACAACGGCCTCTTCCAGTACTTAAAGATGAGCGTGCCAGTTTTGCCGTATTTGGAGTAGAAAACCCGAAAATGTGTTTTTTGTAAGCTAACCTTAATCTCTCAAAGTTACTTGTGTACCCTAAAATCTTCAAAGTGGCGCCATTTCTCGAGCTTTTGATGGATTTCGATGTACTACACGTCAAAACAACGGCCTCTTCCAGTACTTAAAGATGAGCGTGCCAGTTTTGCCGTATTTGGAGTAGAAAACCCGAAAATGTGTTTTTTGTAAGCTAACCTTAATCTCTCAAAGTTACTTGTGTATCCTACAATCTTCAAAGTGGCGCCATTTCTCGAGCTTTTGATGGATTTCGATGCACTATACGGCAATACAACGTTCTCTTAATGTAGATTGCGTTTAGTGGATGGAAGTTTCCTGAATTTTGAGTAACAATACCAGAAAATGGCCTTTTTCTAACCTAAGCATAACCTCTAGGTCTCAAATAAAGAAATTATGGGATGGATCTAAGTCAAGTCAATTATGGGATAGAAAGGCCAGAAAAGTCTTCAACTGTCATTAACCCTTTCAAGAAAACGGCAAAAACACGAGTTACTGGCTTTTAAAGCTTAAAGGCGCACAAGATCTAGCATGTTTTCACAAAAGGGGGTGTTAGGTTCCAAGGCTCCTTTTGTGAAAACATGCTAGATCTTGTGTACCTTAAAATCTTCAAAGTGGCGCCATTTCTCGAGCTTTTGATGGATTTCGATGTACTACACGTCAAAACAACGGCCTCTTCCAGTACTTTAATTTGAGCGTGCCAGTTTTGCCGTATTTGGAGTAGAAAACCCGAAAATGTGTTTTTTGTAAGCTAACCTTAATCTCTCAAAGTTACTTGTGTATCCTACAATCTTCAAAGTGGCGCCATTTCTCGAGCTTTTGATGGATTTCGATGTACTACACGTCAAAACAACGGCCTCTTCCAGTACTTTAAGATGAGCGTGCCAGTTTTGCCGTATTTGGAGTAGAAAACCCGAAAATGTGTTTTTTGTAAGCTAACCTTAATCTCTCAAAGTTACTTGTGTACCCTAAAATCTTCAAAGTGGCGCCATTTCTCGAGCTTTTGATGGATTTCGATGTACTACACGTCAAAACAACGGCCTCTTCCAGTACTTAAAGATGAGCGTGCCAGTTTTGCCGTATTTGGAGTAGAAAACCCGAAAATGTGTTTTTTGTAAGCTAACCTTAATCTCTCAAAGTTACTTGTGTATCCTACAATCTTCAAAGTGGCGCCATTTCTCGAGCTTTTGATGGATTTCGATGCACTATACGGCAATACAACGTTCTCTTAATGTAGATTGCGTTTAGTGGATGGAAGTTTCCTGAATTTTGAGTAACAATACCAGAAAATGGCCTTTTTCTAACCTAAGCATAACCTCTAGGTCTCAAATAAAGAAATTATGGGATGGATCTAAGTCAAGTCAATTATGGGATAGAAAGGCCAGAAAAGTCTTCAACTGTCATTAACCCTTTCAAGAAAACGGCAAAAACACGAGTTACTGGCTTTTAAAGCTTAAAGGCGCACAAGATTCTTGTGTACCTTAAAATCTTCAAAGTGGCGCCATTTCTCGAGCTTTTGATGGATTTCGATGTACTACACGTCAAAACAACGGCCTCTTCCAGTACTTTAATTTGAGCGTGCCAGTTTTGCCGTATTTGGAGTAGAAAACCCGAAAATGTGTTTTTTGTAAGCTAACCTTAATCTCTCAAAGTTACTTGTGTACCCTAAAATCTTCAAAGTGGCGCCATTTCTCGAGCTTTTGATGGATTTCGATGTACTACACGTCAAAACAACGGCCTCTTCCAGTACTTTAATTTGAGCGTGCCAGTTTTGCCGTATTTGGAGTAGAAAACCCGAAAATGTGTTTTTTGTAAGCTAACCTTAATCTCTCAAAGTTACTTGTGTATCCTACAATCTTCAAAGTGGCGCCATTTCTCGAGCTTTTGATGGATTTCGATGTACTACACGTCAAAACAACGGCCTCTTCCAGTACTTTAAGATGAGCGTGCCAGTTTTGCCGTATTTGGAGTAGAAAACCCGAAAATGTGTTTTTTGTAAGCTAACCTTAATCTCTCAAAGTTACTTGTGTATCCTACAATCTTCAAAGTGGCGCCATTTCTCGAGCTTTTGATGGATTTCGATGTACTACACGTCAAAACAACGGCCTCTTCCAGTACTTAAAGATGAGCGTGCCAGTTTTGCCGTATTTGGAGTAGAAAACCCGAAAATGTTTTTTTTTGTAAGCTAACCTTAATCTCTCAAAGTTACTTGTGTATCCTACAATCTTCAAAGTGGCGCCATTTCTCGAGCTTTTGATGGATTTCGATGCACTATACGGCAATACAACGTTCTCTTAATGTAGATTGCGTTTAGTGGATGGAAGTTTCCTGAATTTTGAGTAACAATACCAGAAAATGGCCTTTTTCTAACCTAAGCATAACCTCTAGGTCTCAAATAAAGAAATTATGGGATGGATCTAAGTCAAGTCAATTATGGGATAGAAAGGCCAGAAAAGTCTTCAACTGTCATTAACCCTTTCAAGAAAACGGCAAAAACACGAGTTACTGGCTTTTAAAGCTTAAAGGCGCACAAGATTCTTGTGTACCTTAAAATCTTCAAAGTGGCGCCATTTCTCGAGCTTTTGATGGATTTCGATGTACTACACGTCAAAACAACGGCCTCTTCCAGTACTTAAAGATGAGCGTGCCAGTTTTGCCGTATTTGGAGTAGAAAACCCGAAAATGTGTTTTTTGTAAGCTAACCTTAATCTCTCAAAGTTACTTGTGTATCCTACAATCTTCAAAGTGGCGCCATTTCTCGAGCTTTTGATGGATTTCGATGCACTATACGGCAATACAACGTTCTCTTAATGTAGATTGCGTTTAGTGGATGGAAGTTTCCTGAATTTTGAGTAACAATACCAGAAAATGGCCTTTTTCTAACCTAAGCATAACCTCTAGGTCTCAAATAAAGAAATTATGGGATGGATCTAAGTCAAGTCAATTATGGGATAGAAAGGCCAGAAAAGTCTTCAACTGTCATTAACCCTTTCAAGAAAACGGCAAAAACACGAGTTACTGGCTTTTAAAGCTTAAAGGCGCACAAGATTCTTGTGTACCTTAAAATCTTCAAAGTGGCGCCATTTCTCGAGCTTTTGATGGATTTCGATGTACTACACGTCAAAACAACGGCCTCTTCCAGTACTTTAAGATGAGCGTGCCAGTTTTGCCGTATTTGGAGTAGAAAACCCGAAAATGTGTTTTTTGTAAGCTAACCTTAATCTCTCAAAGTTACTTGTGTACCCTAAAATCTTCAAAGTGGCGCCATTTCTCGAGCTTTTGATGGATTTCGATGTACTACACGTCAAAACAACGGCCTCTTCCAGTACTTTAATTTGAGCGTGCCAGTTTTGCCGTATTTGGAGTAGAAAACCCGAAAATGTGTTTTTTGTAAGCTAACCTTAATCTCTCAAAGTTACTTGTGTACCCTAAAATCTTCAAAGTGGCGCCATTTCTCGAGCTTTTGATGGATTTCGATGTACTACACGTCAAAACAACGGCCTCTTCCAGTACTTTAATTTGAGCGTGCCAGTTTTGCCGTATTTGGAGTAGAAAACCCGAAAATGTGTTTTTTGTAAGCTAACCTTAATCTCTCAAAGTTACTTGTGTATCCTACAATCTTCAAAGTGGCGCCATTTCTCGAGCTTTTGATGGATTTCGATGTACTACACGTCAAAACAACGGCCTCTTCCAGTACTTAAAGATGAGCGTGCCAGTTTTGCCGTATTTGGAGTAGAAAACCCGAAAATGTGTTTTTTTGTAAGCTAACCTTAATCTCTCAAAGTTACTTGTGTATCCTACAATCTTCAAAGTGGCGCCATTTCTCGAGCTTTTGATGGATTTCGATGCACTATACGGCAATACAACGTTCTCTTAATGTAGATTGCGTTTAGTGGATGGAAGTTTCCTGAATTTTGAGTAACAATACCAGAAAATGGCCTTTTTCTAACCTAAGCATAACCTCTAGGTCTCAAATAAAGAAATTATGGGATGGATCTAAGTCAAGTCAATTATGGGATAGAAAGGCCAGAAAAGTCTTCAACTGTCATTAACCCTTTCAAGAAAACGGCAAAAACACGAGTTACTGGCTTTTAAAGCTTAAAGGCGCACAAGATTCTTGTGTACCTTAAAATCTTCAAAGTGGCGCCATTTCTCGAGCTTTTGATGGATTTCGATGTACTACACGTCAAAACAACGGCCTCTTCCAGTACTTTAATTTGAGCGTGCCAGTTTTGCCGTATTTGGAGTAGAAAACCCGAAAATGTGTTTTTTGTAAGCTAACCTTAATCTCTCAAAGTTACTTGTGTACCCTAAAATCTTCAAAGTGGCGCCATTTCTCGAGCTTTTGATGGATTTCGATGTACTACACGTCAAAACAACGGCCTCTTCCAGTACTTTAATTTGAGCGTGCCAGTTTTGCCGTATTTGGAGTAGAAAACCCGAAAATGTGTTTTTTGTAAGCTAACCTTAATCTCTCAAAGTTACTTGTGTATCCTACAATCTTCAAAGTGGCGCCATTTCTCGAGCTTTTGATGGATTTCGATGTACTACACGTCAAAACAACGGCCTCTTCCAGTACTTTAAGATGAGCGTGCCAGTTTTGCCGTATTTGGAGTAGAAAACCCGAAAATGTGTTTTTTGTAAGCTAACCTTAATCTCTCAAAGTTACTTGTGTATCCTACAATCTTCAAAGTGGCGCCATTTCTCGAGCTTTTGATGGATTTCGATGTACTACACGTCAAAACAACGGCCTCTTCCAGTACTTAAAGATGAGCGTGCCAGTTTTGCCGTATTTGGAGTAGAAAACCCGAAAATGTTTTTTTTTGTAAGCTAACCTTAATCTCTCAAAGTTACTTGTGTATCCTACAATCTTCAAAGTGGCGCCATTTCTCGAGCTTTTGATGGATTTCGATGCACTATACGGCAATACAACGTTCTCTTAATGTAGATTGCGTTTAGTGGATGGAAGTTTCCTGAATTTTGAGTAACAATACCAGAAAATGGCCTTTTTCTAACCTAAGCATAACCTCTAGGTCTCAAATAAAGAAATTATGGGATGGATCTAAGTCAAGTCAATTATGGGATAGAAAGGCCAGAAAAGTCTTCAACTGTCATTAACCCTTTCAAGAAAACGGCAAAAACACGAGTTACTGGCTTTTAAAGCTTAAAGGCGCACAAGATTCTTGTGTACCTTAAAATCTTCAAAGTGGCGCCATTTCTCGAGCTTTTGATGGATTTCGATGTACTACACGTCAAAACAACGGCCTCTTCCAGTACTTAAAGATGAGCGTGCCAGTTTTGCCGTATTTGGAGTAGAAAACCCGAAAATGTGTTTTTTGTAAGCTAACCTTAATCTCTCAAAGTTACTTGTGTATCCTACAATCTTCAAAGTGGCGCCATTTCTCGAGCTTTTGATGGATTTCGATGCACTATACGGCAATACAACGTTCTCTTAATGTAGATTGCGTTTAGTGGATGGAAGTTTCCTGAATTTTGAGTAACAATACCAGAAAATGGCCTTTTTCTAACCTAAGCATAACCTCTAGGTCTCAAATAAAGAAATTATGGGATGGATCTAAGTCAAGTCAATTATGGGATAGAAAGGCCAGAAAAGTCTTCAACTGTCATTAACCCTTTCAAGAAAACGGCAAAAACACGAGTTACTGGCTTTTAAAGCTTAAAGGCGCACAAGATTCTTGTGTACCTTAAAATCTTCAAAGTGGCGCCATTTCTCGAGCTTTTGATGGATTTCGATGTACTACACGTCAAAACAACGGCCTCTTCCAGTACTTTAAGATGAGCGTGCCAGTTTTGCCGTATTTGGAGTAGAAAACCCGAAAATGTGTTTTTTGTAAGCTAACCTTAATCTCTCAAAGTTACTTGTGTACCCTAAAATCTTCAAAGTGGCGCCATTTCTCGAGCTTTTGATGGATTTCGATGTACTACACGTCAAAACAACGGCCTCTTCCAGTACTTTAAGATGAGCGTGCCAGTTTTGCCGTATTTGGAGTAGAAAACCCGAAAATGTGTTTTTTGTAAGCTAACCTTAATCTCTCAAAGTTACTTGTGTATCCTACAATCTTCAAAGTGGCGCCATTTCTCGAGCTTTTGATGGATTTCGATGCACTATACGGCAATACAACGTTCTCTTAATGTAGATTGCGTTTAGTGGATGGAAGTTTCCTGAATTTTGAGTAACAATACCAGAAAATGGCCTTTTTCTAACCTAAGCATAACCTCTAGGTCTCAAATAAAGAAATTATGGGATGGATCTAAGTCAAGTCAATTATGGGATAGAAAGGCCAGAAAAGTCTTCAACTGTCATTAACCCTTTCAAGAAAACGGCAAAAACACGAGTTACTGGCTTTTAAAGCTTAAAGGCGCACAAGATTCTTGTGTACCTTAAAATCTTCAAAGTGGCGCCATTTCTCGAGCTTTTGATGGATTTCGATGTACTACACGTCAAAACAACGGCCTCTTCCAGTACTTTAAGATGAGCGTGCCAGTTTTGCCGTATTTGGAGTAGAAAACCCGAAAATGTGTTTTTTGTAAGCTAACCTTAATCTCTCAAAGTTACTTGTGTACCCTAAAATCTTCAAAGTGGCGCCATTTCTCGAGCTTTTGATGGATTTCGATGTACTACACGTCAAAACAACGGCCTCTTCCAGTACTTTAATTTGAGCGTGCCAGTTTTGCCGTATTTGGAGTAGAAAACCCGAAAATGTGTTTTTTGTAAGCTAACCTTAATCTCTCAAAGTTACTTGTGTATCCTACAATCTTCAAAGTGGCGCCATTTCTCGAGCTTTTGATGGATTTCGATGTACTACACGTCAAAACAACGGCCTCTTCCAGTACTTAAAGATGAGCGTGCCAGTTTTGCCGTATTTGGAGTAGAAAACCCGAAAATGTGTTTTTTTGTAAGCTAACCTTAATCTCTCAAAGTTACTTGTGTATCCTACAATCTTCAAAGTGGCGCCATTTCTCGAGCTTTTGATGGATTTCGATGCACTATACGGCAATACAACGTTCTCTTAATGTAGATTGCGTTTAGTGGATGGAAGTTTCCTGAATTTTGAGTAACAATACCAGAAAATGGCCTTTTTCTAACCTAAGCATAACCTCTAGGTCTCAAATAAAGAAATTATGGGATGGATCTAAGTCAAGTCAATTATGGGATAGAAAGGCCAGAAAAGTCTTCAACTGTCATTAACCCTTTCAAGAAAACGGCAAAAACACGAGTTACTGGCTTTTAAAGCTTAAAGGCGCACAAGATCTAGCATGTTTTCACAAAAGGGGGTGTTAGGTTCCAAGGCTCCTTTTGTGAAAACATGCTAGATCTTGTGTACCTTAAAATCTTCAAAGTGGCGCCATTTCTCGAGCTTTTGATGGATTTCGATGTACTACACGTCAAAACAACGGCCTCTTCCAGTACTTTAATTTGAGCGTGCCAGTTTTGCCGTATTTGGAGTAGAAAACCCGAAAATGTGTTTTTTGTAAGCTAACCTTAATCTCTCAAAGTTACTTGTGTACCCTAAAATCTTCAAAGTGGCGCCATTTCTCGAGCTTTTGATGGATTTCGATGTACTACACGTCAAAACAACGGCCTCTTCCAGTACTTTAATTTGAGCGTGCCAGTTTTGCCGTATTTGGAGTAGAAAACCCGAAAATGTTTTTTTTTGTAAGCTAACCTTAATCTCTCAAAGTTACTTGTGTATCCTACAATCTTCAAAGTGGCGCCATTTCTCGAGCTTTTGATGGATTTCGATGCACTATACGGCAATACAACGTTCTCTTAATGTAGATTGCGTTTAGTGGATGGAAGTTTCCTGAATTTTGAGTAACAATACCAGAAAATGGCCTTTTTCTAACCTAAGCATAACCTCTAGGTCTCAAATAAAGAAATTATGGGATGGATCTAAGTCAAGTCAATTATGGGATAGAAAGGCCAGAAAAGTCTTCAACTGTCATTAACCCTTTCAAGAAAACGGCAAAAACACGAGTTACTGGCTTTTAAAGCTTAAAGGCGCACAAGATTCTTGTGTACCTTAAAATCTTCAAAGTGGCGCCATTTCTCGAGCTTTTGATGGATTTCGATGTACTACACGTCAAAACAACGGCCTCTTCCAGTACTTAAAGATGAGCGTGCCAGTTTTGCCGTATTTGGAGTAGAAAACCCGAAAATGTGTTTTTTGTAAGCTAACCTTAATCTCTCAAAGTTACTTGTGTATCCTACAATCTTCAAAGTGGCGCCATTTCTCGAGCTTTTGATGGATTTCGATGCACTATACGGCAATACAACGTTCTCTTAATGTAGATTGCGTTTAGTGGATGGAAGTTTCCTGAATTTTGAGTAACAATACCAGAAAATGGCCTTTTTCTAACCTAAGCATAACCTCTAGGTCTCAAATAAAGAAATTATGGGATGGATCTAAGTCAAGTCAATTATGGGATAGAAAGGCCAGAAAAGTCTTCAACTGTCATTAACCCTTTCAAGAAAACGGCAAAAACACGAGTTACTGGCTTTTAAAGCTTAAAGGCGCACAAGATTCTTGTGTACCTTAAAATCTTCAAAGTGGCGCCATTTCTCGAGCTTTTGATGGATTTCGATGTACTACACGTCAAAACAACGGCCTCTTCCAGTACTTTAAGATGAGCGTGCCAGTTTTGCCGTATTTGGAGTAGAAAACCCGAAAATGTGTTTTTTGTAAGCTAACCTTAATCTCTCAAAGTTACTTGTGTACCCTAAAATCTTCAAAGTGGCGCCATTTCTCGAGCTTTTGATGGATTTCGATGTACTACACGTCAAAACAACGGCCTCTTCCAGTACTTTAATTTGAGAGTGCCAGTTTTGCCGTATTTGGAGTAGAAAACCCGAAAATGTGTTTTTTGTAAGCTAACCTTAATCTCTCAAAGTTACTTGTGTATCCTACAATCTTCAAAGTGGCGCCATTTCTCGAGCTTTTGATGGATTTCGATGTACTACACGTCAAAACAACGGCCTCTTCCAGTATTTAAAGATGAGCGTGCCAGTTTTGCCGTATTGGGAGTAGAAAACCCGAAAATGTGTTTTTTTGTAAGCTAACCTTAATCTCTCAAAGTTACTTGTGTATCCTACAATCTTCAAAGTGGCGCCATTTCTCGAGCTTTTGATGGATTTCGATGCACTATACGGCAATACAACGTTCTCTTAATGTAGATTGCGTTTAGTGGATGGAAGTTTCCTGAATTTTGAGTAACAATACCAGAAAATGGCCTTTTTCTAACCTAAGCATAACCTCTAGGTCTCAAATAAAGAAATTATGGGATGGATCTAAGTCAAGTCAATTATGGGATAGAAAGGCCAGAAAAGTCTTCAACTGTCATTAACCCTTTCAAGAAAACGGCAAAAACACGAGTTACTGGCTTTTAAAGCTTAAAGGCGCACAAGATCTAGCATGTTTTCACAAAAGGGGGTGTTAGGTTCCAAGGCTCCTTTTGTGAAAACATGCTAGATCTTGTGTACCTTAAAATCTTCAAAGTGGCGCCATTTCTCGAGCTTTTGATGGATTTCGATGTACTACACGTCAAAACAACGGCCTCTTCCAGTACTTTAATTTGAGCGTGCCAGTTTTGCCGTATTTGGAGTAGAAAACCCGAAAATGTGTTTTTTGTAAGCTAACCTTAATCTCTCAAAGTTACTTGTGTACCCTAAAATCTTCAAAGTGGCGCCATTTCTCGAGCTTTTGATGGATTTCGATGTACTACACGTCAAAACAACGGCCTCTTCCAGTACTTTAATTTGAGCGTGCCAGTTTTGCCGTATTTGGAGTAGAAAACCCGAAAATGTGTTTTTTGTAAGCTAACCTTAATCTCTCAAAGTTACTTGTGTATCCTACAATCTTCAAAGTGGCGCCATTTCTCGAGCTTTTGATGGATTTCGATGTACTACACGTCAAAACAACGGCCTCTTCCAGTACTTTAAGATGAGCGTGCCAGTTTTGCCGTATTTGGAGTAGAAAACCCGAAAATGTGTTTTTTGTAAGCTAACCTTAATCTCTCAAAGTTACTTGTGTATCCTACAATCTTCAAAGTGGCGCCATTTCTCGAGCTTTTGATGGATTTCGATGTACTACACGTCAAAACAACGGCCTCTTCCAGTACTTAAAGATGAGCGTGCCAGTTTTGCCGTATTTGGAGTAGAAAACCCGAAAATGTGTTTTTTTGTAAGCTAACCTTAATCTCTCAAAGTTACTTGTGTATCCTACAATCTTCAAAGTGGCGCCATTTCTCGAGCTTTTGATGGATTTCGATGCACTATACGGCAATACAACGTTCTCTTAATGTAGATTGCGTTTAGTGGATGGAAGTTTCCTGAATTTTGAGTAACAATACCAGAAAATGGCCTTTTTCTAACCTAAGCATAACCTCTAGGTCTCAAATAAAGAAATTATGGGATGGATCTAAGTCAAGTCAATTATGGGATAGAAAGGCCAGAAAAGTCTTCAACTGTCATTAACCCTTTCAAGAAAACGGCAAAAACACGAGTTACTGGCTTTTAAAGCTTAAAGGCGCACAAGATTCTTGTGTACCTTAAAATCTTCAAAGTGGCGCCATTTCTCGAGCTTTTGATGGATTTCGATGTACTACACGTCAAAACAACGGCCTCTTCCAGTACTTAAAGATGAGCGTGCCAGTTTTGCCGTATTTGGAGTAGAAAACCCGAAAATGTGTTTTTTGTAAGCTAACCTTAATCTCTCAAAGTTACTTGTGTATCCTACAATCTTCAAAGTGGCGCCATTTCTCGAGCTTTGGATGGATTTCGATGCACTATACGGCAATACAACGTTCTCTTAATGTAGATTGCGTTTAGTGGATGGAAGTTTCCTGAATTTTGAGTAACAATACCAGAAAATGGCCTTTTTCTAACCTAAGCATAACCTCTAGGTCTCAAATAAAGAAATTATGGGATGGATCTAAGTCAAGTCAATTATGGGATAGAAAGGCCAGAAAAGTCTTCAACTGTCATTAACCCTTTCAAGAAAACGGCAAAAACACGAGTTACTGGCTTTTAAAGCTTAAAGGCGCACAAGATCTAGCATGTTTTCACAAAAGGGGGTGTTAGGTTCCAAGGCTCCTTTTGTGAAAACATGCTAGATCTTGTGTACCTTAAAATCTTCAAAGTGGCGCCATTTCTCGAGCTTTTGATGGATTTCGATGTACTACACGTCAAAACAACGGCCTCTTCCAGTACTTTAAGATGAGCGTGCCAGTTTTGCCGTATTTGGAGTAGAAAACCCGAAAATGTGTTTTTTGTAAGCTAACCTTAATCTCTCAAAGTTACTTGTGTATCCTACAATCTTCAAAGTGGCGCCATTTCTCGAGCTTTTGATGGATTTCGATGTACTACACGTCAAAACAACGGCCTCTTCCAGTACTTTAAGATGAGCGTGCCAGTTTTGCCGTATTTGGAGTAGAAAACCCGAAAATGTGTTTTTTGTAAGCTAACCTTAATCTCTCAAAGTTACTTGTGTATCCTACAATCTTCAAAGTGGCGCCATTTCTCGAGCTTTTGATGGATTTCGATGTACTACACGTCAAAACAACGGCCTCTTCCAGTACTTAAAGATGAGCGTGCCAGTTTTGCCGTATTTGGAGTAGAAAACCCGAAAATGTGTTTTTTTGTAAGCTAACCTTAATCTCTCAAAGTTACTTGTGTATCCTACAATCTTCAAAGTGGCGCCATTTCTCGAGCTTTTGATGGATTTCGATGCACTATACGGCAATACAACGTTCTCTTAATGTAGATTGCGTTTAGTGGATGGAAGTTTCCTGAATTTTGAGTAACAATACCAGAAAATGGCCTTTTTCTAACCTAAGCATAACCTCTAGGTCTCAAATAAAGAAATTATGGGATGGATCTAAGTCAAGTCAATTATGGGATAGAAAGGCCAGAAAAGTCTTCAACTGTCATTAACCCTTTCAAGAAAACGGCAAAAACACGAGTTACTGGCTTTTAAAGCTTAAAGGCGCACAAGATTCTTGTGTACCTTAAAATCTTCAAAGTGGCGCCATTTCTCGAGCTTTTGATGGATTTCGATGTACTACACGTCAAAACAACGGCCTCTTCCAGTACTTAAAGATGAGCGTGCCAGTTTTGCCGTATTTGGAGTAGAAAACCCGAAAATGTGTTTTTTGTAAGCTAACCTTAATCTCTCAAAGTTACTTGTGTATCCTACAATCTTCAAAGTGGCGCCATTTCTCGAGCTTTGGATGGATTTCGATGCACTATACGGCAATACAACGTTCTCTTAATGTAGATTGCGTTTAGTGGATGGAAGTTTCCTGAATTTTGAGTAACAATACCAGAAAATGGCCTTTTTCTAACCTAAGCATAACCTCTAGGTCTCAAATAAAGAAATTATGGGATGGATCTAAGTCAAGTCAATTATGGGATAGAAAGGCCAGAAAAGTCTTCAACTGTCATTAACCCTTTCAAGAAAACGGCAAAAACACGAGTTACTGGCTTTTAAAGCTTAAAGGCGCACAAGATCTAGCATGTTTTCACAAAAGGGGGTGTTAGGTTCCAAGGCTCCTTTTGTGAAAACATGCTAGATCTTGTGTACCTTAAAATCTTCAAAGTGGCGCCATTTCTCGAGCTTTTGATGGATTTCGATGTACTACACGTCAAAACAACGGCCTCTTCCAGTACTTTAAGATGAGCGTGCCAGTTTTGCCGTATTTGGAGTAGAAAACCCGAAAATGTGTTTTTTGTAAGCTAACCTTAATCTCTCAAAGTTACTTGTGTACCCTACAATCTTCAAAGTGGCGCCATTTCTCGAGCTTTTGATGGATTTCGATGTACTACACGTCAAAACAACGGCCTCTTCCAGTACTTAAAGATGAGCGTGCCAGTTTTGCCGTATTTGGAGTAGAAAACCCGAAAATGTGTTTTTTGTAAGCTAACCTTAATCTCTCAAAGTTACTTGTGTATCCTACAATCTTCAAAGTGGCGCCATTTCTCGAGCTTTTGATGGATTTCGATGCACTATACGGCAATACAACGTTCTCTTAATGTAGATTGCGTTTAGTGGATGGAAGTTTCCTGAATTTTGAGTAACAATACCAGAAAATGGCCTTTTTCTAACCTAAGCATAACCTCTAGGTCTCAAATAAAGAAATTATGGGATGGATCTAAGTCAAGTCAATTATGGGATAGAAAGGCCAGAAAAGTCTTCAACTGTCATTAACCCTTTCAAGAAAACGGCAAAAACACGAGTTACTGGCTTTTAAAGCTTAAAGGCGCACAAGATTCTTGTGTACCTTAAAATCTTCAAAGTGGCGCCATTTCTCGAGCTTTTGATGGATTTCGATGTACTACACGTCAAAACAACGGCCTCTTCCAGTACTTAAAGATGAGCGTGCCAGTTTTGCCGTATTTGGAGTAGAAAACCCGAAAATGTGTTTTTTGTAAGCTAACCTTAATCTCTCAAAGTTACTTGTGTATCCTACAATCTTCAAAGTGGCGCCATTTCTCGAGCTTTTGATGGATTTCGATGCACTATACGGCAATACAACGTTCTCTTAATGTAGATTGCGTTTAGTGGATGGAAGTTTCCTGAATTTTGAGTAACAATACCAGAAAATGGCCTTTTTCTAACCTAAGCATAACCTCTAGGTCTCAAATAAAGAAATTATGGGATGGATCTAAGTCAAGTCAATTATGGGATAGAAAGGCCAGAAAAGTCTTCAACTGTCATTAACCCTTTCAAGAAAACGGCAAAAACACGAGTTACTGGCTTTTAAAGCTTAAAGGCGCACAAGATCTAGCATGTTTTCACAAAAGGGGGTGTTAGGTTCCAAGGCTCCTTTTGTGAAAACATGCTAGATCTTGTGTACCTTAAAATCTTCAAAGTGGCGCCATTTCTCGAGCTTTTGATGGATTTCGATGTACTACACGTCAAAACAACGGCCTCTTCCAGTACTTTAAGATGAGCGTGCCAGTTTTGCCGTATTTGGAGTAGAAAACCCGAAAATGTGTTTTTTTGTAAGCTAACCTTAATCTCTCAAAGTTACTTGTGTACCCTACAATCTTCAAAGTGGCGCCATTTCTCGAGCTTTTGATGGATTTCGATGTACTACACGTCAAAACAACGGCCTCTTCCAGTACTTAAAGATGAGCGTGCCAGTTTTGCCGTATTTGGAGTAGAAAACCCGAAAATGTGTTTTTTGTAAGCTAACCTTAATCTCTCAAAGTTACTTGTGTATCCTACAATCTTCAAAGTGGCGCCATTTCTCGAGCTTTTGATGGATTTCGATGCACTATACGGCAATACAACGTTCTCTTAATGTAGATTGCGTTTAGTGGATGGAAGTTTCCTGAATTTTGAGTAACAATACCAGAAAATGGCCTTTTTCTAACCTAAGCATAACCTCTAGGTCTCAAATAAAGAAATTATGGGATGGATCTAAGTCAAGTCAATTATGGGATAGAAAGGCCAGAAAAGTCTTCAACTGTCATTAACCCTTTCAAGAAAACGGCAAAAACACGAGTTACTGGCTTTTAAAGCTTAAAGGCGCACAAGATTCTTGTGTACCTTAAAATCTTCAAAGTGGCGCCATTTCTCGAGCTTTTGATGGATTTCGATGTACTACACGTCAAAACAACGGCCTCTTCCAGTACTTAAAGATGAGCGTGCCAGTTTTGCCGTATTTGGAGTAGAAAACCCGAAAATGTGTTTTTTGTAAGCTAACCTTAATCTCTCAAAGTTACTTGTGTACCCTACAATCTTCAAAGTGGCGCCATTTCTCGAGCTTTTGATGGATTTCGATGTACTACACGTCAAAACAACGGCCTCTTCCAGTACTTAAAGATGAGCGTGCCAGTTTTGCCGTATTTGGAGTAGAAAACCCGAAAATGTGTTTTTTGTAAGCTAACCTTAATCTCTCAAAGTTACTTGTGTATCCTACAATCTTCAAAGTGGCGCCATTTCTCGAGCTTTTGATGGATTTCGATGCACTATACGGCAATACAACGTTCTCTTAATGTAGATTGCGTTTAGTGGATGGAAGTTTCCTGAATTTTGAGTAACAATACCAGAAAATGGCCTTTTTCTAACCTAAGCATAACCTCTAGGTCTCAAATAAAGAAATTATGGGATGGATCTAAGTCAAGTCAATTATGGGATAGAAAGGCCAGAAAAGTCTTCAACTGTCATTAACCCTTTCAAGAAAACGGCAAAAACACGAGTTACTGGCTTTTAAAGCTTAAAGGCGCACAAGATTCTTGTGTACCTTAAAATCTTCAAAGTGGCGCCATTTCTCGAGCTTTTGATGGATTTCGATGTACTACACGTCAAAACAACGGCCTCTTCCAGTACTTAAAGATGAGCGTGCCAGTTTTGCCGTATTTGGAGTAGAAAACCCGAAAATGTGTTTTTTGTAAGCTAACCTTAATCTCTCAAAGTTACTTGTGTATCCTACAATCTTCAAAGTGGCGCCATTTCTCGAGCTTTTGATGGATTTCGATGCACTATACGGCAATACAACGTTCTCTTAATGTAGATTGCGTTTAGTGGATGGAAGTTTCCTGAATTTTGAGTAACAATACCAGAAAATGGCCTTTTTCTAACCTAAGCATAACCTCTAGGTCTCAAATAAAGAAATTATGGGATGGATCTAAGTCAAGTCAATTATGGGATAGAAAGGCCAGAAAAGTCTTCAACTGTCATTAACCCTTTCAAGAAAACGGCAAAAACACGAGTTACTGGCTTTTAAAGCTTAAAGGCGCACAAGATCTAGCATGTTTTCACAAAAGGGGGTGTTAGGTTCCAAGGCTCCTTTTGTGAAAACATGCTAGATCTTGTGTACCTTAAAATCTTCAAAGTGGCGCCATTTCTCGAGCTTTTGATGGATTTCGATGTACTACACGTCAAAACAACGGCCTCTTCCAGTACTTTAAGATGAGCGTGCCAGTTTTGCCGTATTTGGAGTAGAAAACCCGAAAATGTGTTTTTTTGTAAGCTAACCTTAATCTCTCAAAGTTACTTGTGTACCCTACAATCTTCAAAGTGGCGCCATTTCTCGAGCTTTTGATGGATTTCGATGTACTACACGTCAAAACAACGGCCTCTTCCAGTACTTAAAGATGAGCGTGCCAGTTTTGCCGTATTTGGAGTAGAAAACCCGAAAATGTGTTTTTTGTAAGCTAACCTTAATCTCTCAAAGTTACTTGTGTATCCTACAATCTTCAAAGTGGCGCCATTTCTCGAGCTTTTGATGGATTTCGATGCACTATACGGCAATACAACGTTCTCTTAATGTAGATTGCGTTTAGTGGATGGAAGTTTCCTGAATTTTGAGTAACAATACCAGAAAATGGCCTTTTTCTAACCTAAGCATAACCTCTAGGTCTCAAATAAAGAAATTATGGGATGGATCTAAGTCAAGTCAATTATGGGATAGAAAGGCCAGAAAAGTCTTCAACTGTCATTAACCCTTTCAAGAAAACGGCAAAAACACGAGTTACTGGCTTTTAAAGCTTAAAGGCGCACAAGATTCTTGTGTACCTTAAAATCTTCAAAGTGGCGCCATTTCTCGAGCTTTTGATGGATTTCGATGTACTACACGTCAAAACAACGGCCTCTTCCAGTACTTAAAGATGAGCGTGCCAGTTTTGCCGTATTTGGAGTAGAAAACCCGAAAATGTGTTTTTTGTAAGCTAACCTTAATCTCTCAAAGTTACTTGTGTATCCTACAATCTTCAAAGTGGCGCCATTTCTCGAGCTTTTGATGGATTTCGATGCACTATACGGCAATACAACGTTCTCTTAATGTAGATTGCGTTTAGTGGATGGAAGTTTCCTGAATTTTGAGTAACAATACCAGAAAATGGCCTTTTTCTAACCTAAGCATAACCTCTAGGTCTCAAATAAAGAAATTATGGGATGGATCTAAGTCAAGTCAATTATGGGATAGAAAGGCCAGAAAAGTCTTCAACTGTCATTAACCCTTTCAAGAAAACGGCAAAAACACGAGTTACTGGCTTTTAAAGCTTAAAGGCGCACAAGATCTAGCATGTTTTCACAAAAGGGGGTGTTAGGTTCCAAGGCTCCTTTTGTGAAAACATGCTAGATCTTGTGTACCTTAAAATCTTCAAAGTGGCGCCATTTCTCGAGCTTTTGATGGATTTCGATGTACTACACGTCAAAACAACGGCCTCTTCCAGTACTTAAAGATGAGCGTGCCAGTTTTGCCGTATTTGGAGTAGAAAACCCGAAAATGTGTTTTTTTGTAAGCTAACCTTAATCTCTCAAAGTTACTTGTGTATCCTACAATCTTCAAAGTGGCGCCATTTCTCGAGCTTTTGATGGATTTCGATGCACTATACGGCAATACAACGTTCTCTTAATGTAGATTGCGTTTAGTGGATGGAAGTTTCCTGAATTTTGAGTAACAATACCAGAAAATGGCCTTTTTCTAACCTAAGCATAACCTCTAGGTCTCAAATAAAGAAATTATGGGATGGATCTAAGTCAAGTCAATTATGGGATAGAAAGGCCAGAAAAGTCTTCAACTGTCATTAACCCTTTCAAGAAAACGGCAAAAACACGAGTTACTGGCTTTTAAAGCTTAAAGGCGCACAAGAATTCTTGTGTACCTTAAAATCTTCAAAGTGGCGCCATTTCTCGAGCTTTTGATGGATTTCGATGTACTACACGTCAAAACAACGGCCTCTTCCAGTACTTTAATTTGAGCGTGCCAGTTTTGCCGTATTTGGAGTAGAAAACCCGAAAATGTGTTTTTTGTAAGCTAACCTTAATCTCTCAAAGTTACTTGTGTATCCTACAATCTTCAAAGTGGCGCCATTTCTCGAGCTTTTGATGGATTTCGATGTACTACACGTCAAAACAACGGCCTCTTCCAGTACTTAAAGATGAGCGTGCCAGTTTTGCCGTATTTGGAGTAGAAAACCCGAAAATGTGTTTTTTGTAAGCTAACCTTAATCTCTCAAAGTTACTTGTGTATCCTACAATCTTCAAAGTGGCGCCATTTCTCGAGCTTTTGATGGATTTCGATGTACTACACGTCAAAACAACGGCCTCTTCCAGTACTTTAAGATGAGCGTGCCAGTTTTGCCGTATTTGGAGTAGAAAACCCGAAAATGTGTTTTTTGTAAGCTAACCTTAATCTCTCAAAGTTACTTGTGTATCCTACAATCTTCAAAGTGGCGCCATTTCTCGAGCTTTTGATGGATTTCGATGTACTACACGTCAAAACAACGGCCTCTTCCAGTACTTAAAGATGAGCGTGCCAGTTTTGCCGTATTTGGAGTAGAAAACCCGAAAATGTGTTTTTTTGTAAGCTAACCTTAATCTCTCAAAGTTACTTGTGTATCCTACAATCTTCAAAGTGGCGCCATTTCTCGAGCTTTTGATGGATTTCGATGCACTATACGGCAATACAACGTTCTCTTAATGTAGATTGCGTTTAGTGGATGGAAGTTTCCTGAATTTTGAGTAACAATACCAGAAAATGGCCTTTTTCTAACCTAAGCATAACCTCTAGGTCTCAAATAAAGAAATTATGGGATGGATCTAAGTCAAGTCAATTATGGGATAGAAAGGCCAGAAAAGTCTTCAACTGTCATTAACCCTTTCAAGAAAACGGCAAAAACACGAGTTACTGGCTTTTAAAGCTTAAAGGCGCACAAGATTCTTGTGTACCTTAAAATCTTCAAAGTGGCGCCATTTCTCGAGCTTTTGATGGATTTCGATGTACTACACGTCAAAACAACGGCCTCTTCCAGTACTTAAAGATGAGCGTGCCAGTTTTGCCGTATTTGGAGTAGAAAACCCGAAAATGTGTTTTTTGTAAGCTAACCTTAATCTCTCAAAGTTACTTGTGTATCCTACAATCTTCAAAGTGGCGCCATTTCTCGAGCTTTGGATGGATTTCGATGCACTATACGGCAATACAACGTTCTCTTAATGTAGATTGCGTTTAGTGGATGGAAGTTTCCTGAATTTTGAGTAACAATACCAGAAAATGGCCTTTTTCTAACCTAAGCATAACCTCTAGGTCTCAAATAAAGAAATTATGGGATGGATCTAAGTCAAGTCAATTATGGGATAGAAAGGCCAGAAAAGTCTTCAACTGTCATTAACCCTTTCAAGAAAACGGCAAAAACACGAGTTACTGGCTTTTAAAGCTTAAAGGCGCACAAGATCTAGCATGTTTTCACAAAAGGGGGTGTTAGGTTCCAAGGCTCCTTTTGTGAAAACATGCTAGATCTTGTGTACCTTAAAATCTTCAAAGTGGCGCCATTTCTCGAGCTTTTGATGGATTTCGATGTACTACACGTCAAAACAACGGCCTCTTCCAGTACTTTAAGATGAGCGTGCCAGTTTTGCCGTATTTGGAGTAGAAAACCCGAAAATGTGTTTTTTGTAAGCTAACCTTAATCTCTCAAAGTTACTTGTGTACCCTACAATCTTCAAAGTGGCGCCATTTCTCGAGCTTTTGATGGATTTCGATGTACTACACGTCAAAACAACGGCCTCTTCCAGTACTTAAAGATGAGCGTGCCAGTTTTGCCGTATTTGGAGTAGAAAACCCGAAAATGTGTTTTTTGTAAGCTAACCTTAATCTCTCAAAGTTACTTGTGTATCCTACAATCTTCAAAGTGGCGCCATTTCTCGAGCTTTTGATGGATTTCGATGCACTATACGGCAATACAACGTTCTCTTAATGTAGATTGCGTTTAGTGGATGGAAGTTTCCTGAATTTTGAGTAACAATACCAGAAAATGGCCTTTTTCTAACCTAAGCATAACCTCTAGGTCTCAAATAAAGAAATTATGGGATGGATCTAAGTCAAGTCAATTATGGGATAGAAAGGCCAGAAAAGTCTTCAACTGTCATTAACCCTTTCAAGAAAACGGCAAAAACACGAGTTACTGGCTTTTAAAGCTTAAAGGCGCACAAGATTCTTGTGTACCTTAAAATCTTCAAAGTGGCGCCATTTCTCGAGCTTTTGATGGATTTCGATGTACTACACGTCAAAACAACGGCCTCTTCCAGTACTTAAAGATGAGCGTGCCAGTTTTGCCGTATTTGGAGTAGAAAACCCGAAAATGTGTTTTTTGTAAGCTAACCTTAATCTCTCAAAGTTACTTGTGTATCCTACAATCTTCAAAGTGGCGCCATTTCTCGAGCTTTTGATGGATTTCGATGCACTATACGGCAATACAACGTTCTCTTAATGTAGATTGCGTTTAGTGGATGGAAGTTTCCTGAATTTTGAGTAACAATACCAGAAAATGGCCTTTTTCTAACCTAAGCATAACCTCTAGGTCTCAAATAAAGAAATTATGGGATGGATCTAAGTCAAGTCAATTATGGGATAGAAAGGCCAGAAAAGTCTTCAACTGTCATTAACCCTTTCAAGAAAACGGCAAAAACACGAGTTACTGGCTTTTAAAGCTTAAAGGCGCACAAGATCTAGCATGTTTTCACAAAAGGGGGTGTTAGGTTCCAAGGCTCCTTTTGTGAAAACATGCTAGATCTTGTGTACCTTAAAATCTTCAAAGTGGCGCCATTTCTCGAGCTTTTGATGGATTTCGATGTACTACACGTCAAAACAACGGCCTCTTCCAGTACTTTAAGATGAGCGTGCCAGTTTTGCCGTATTTGGAGTAGAAAACCCGAAAATGTGTTTTTTTGTAAGCTAACCTTAATCTCTCAAAGTTACTTGTGTACCCTACAATCTTCAAAGTGGCGCCATTTCTCGAGCTTTTGATGGATTTCGATGTACTACACGTCAAAACAACGGCCTCTTCCAGTACTTAAAGATGAGCGTGCCAGTTTTGCCGTATTTGGAGTAGAAAACCCGAAAATGTGTTTTTTGTAAGCTAACCTTAATCTCTCAAAGTTACTTGTGTATCCTACAATCTTCAAAGTGGCGCCATTTCTCGAGCTTTTGATGGATTTCGATGCACTATACGGCAATACAACGTTCTCTTAATGTAGATTGCGTTTAGTGGATGGAAGTTTCCTGAATTTTGAGTAACAATACCAGAAAATGGCCTTTTTCTAACCTAAGCATAACCTCTAGGTCTCAAATAAAGAAATTATGGGATGGATCTAAGTCAAGTCAATTATGGGATAGAAAGGCCAGAAAAGTCTTCAACTGTCATTAACCCTTTCAAGAAAACGGCAAAAACACGAGTTACTGGCTTTTAAAGCTTAAAGGCGCACAAGATTCTTGTGTACCTTAAAATCTTCAAAGTGGCGCCATTTCTCGAGCTTTTGATGGATTTCGATGTACTACACGTCAAAACAACGGCCTCTTCCAGTACTTAAAGATGAGCGTGCCAGTTTTGCCGTATTTGGAGTAGAAAACCCGAAAATGTGTTTTTTGTAAGCTAACCTTAATCTCTCAAAGTTACTTGTGTACCCTACAATCTTCAAAGTGGCGCCATTTCTCGAGCTTTTGATGGATTTCGATGTACTACACGTCAAAACAACGGCCTCTTCCAGTACTTAAAGATGAGCGTGCCAGTTTTGCCGTATTTGGAGTAGAAAACCCGAAAATGTGTTTTTTGTAAGCTAACCTTAATCTCTCAAAGTTACTTGTGTATCCTACAATCTTCAAAGTGGCGCCATTTCTCGAGCTTTTGATGGATTTCGATGCACTATACGGCAATACAACGTTCTCTTAATGTAGATTGCGTTTAGTGGATGGAAGTTTCCTGAATTTTGAGTAACAATACCAGAAAATGGCCTTTTTCTAACCTAAGCATAACCTCTAGGTCTCAAATAAAGAAATTATGGGATGGATCTAAGTCAAGTCAATTATGGGATAGAAAGGCCAGAAAAGTCTTCAACTGTCATTAACCCTTTCAAGAAAACGGCAAAAACACGAGTTACTGGCTTTTAAAGCTTAAAGGCGCACAAGATTCTTGTGTACCTTAAAATCTTCAAAGTGGCGCCATTTCTCGAGCTTTTGATGGATTTCGATGTACTACACGTCAAAACAACGGCCTCTTCCAGTACTTAAAGATGAGCGTGCCAGTTTTGCCGTATTTGGAGTAGAAAACCCGAAAATGTGTTTTTTGTAAGCTAACCTTAATCTCTCAAAGTTACTTGTGTATCCTACAATCTTCAAAGTGGCGCCATTTCTCGAGCTTTTGATGGATTTCGATGCACTATACGGCAATACAACGTTCTCTTAATGTAGATTGCGTTTAGTGGATGGAAGTTTCCTGAATTTTGAGTAACAATACCAGAAAATGGCCTTTTTCTAACCTAAGCATAACCTCTAGGTCTCAAATAAAGAAATTATGGGATGGATCTAAGTCAAGTCAATTATGGGATAGAAAGGCCAGAAAAGTCTTCAACTGTCATTAACCCTTTCAAGAAAACGGCAAAAACACGAGTTACTGGCTTTTAAAGCTTAAAGGCGCACAAGATCTAGCATGTTTTCACAAAAGGGGGTGTTAGGTTCCAAGGCTCCTTTTGTGAAAACATGCTAGATCTTGTGTACCTTAAAATCTTCAAAGTGGCGCCATTTCTCGAGCTTTTGATGGATTTCGATGTACTACACGTCAAAACAACGGCCTCTTCCAGTACTTTAAGATGAGCGTGCCAGTTTTGCCGTATTTGGAGTAGAAAACCCGAAAATGTGTTTTTTTGTAAGCTAACCTTAATCTCTCAAAGTTACTTGTGTACCCTACAATCTTCAAAGTGGCGCCATTTCTCGAGCTTTTGATGGATTTCGATGTACTACACGTCAAAACAACGGCCTCTTCCAGTACTTAAAGATGAGCGTGCCAGTTTTGCCGTATTTGGAGTAGAAAACCCGAAAATGTGTTTTTTGTAAGCTAACCTTAATCTCTCAAAGTTACTTGTGTATCCTACAATCTTCAAAGTGGCGCCATTTCTCGAGCTTTTGATGGATTTCGATGCACTATACGGCAATACAACGTTCTCTTAATGTAGATTGCGTTTAGTGGATGGAAGTTTCCTGAATTTTGAGTAACAATACCAGAAAATGGCCTTTTTCTAACCTAAGCATAACCTCTAGGTCTCAAATAAAGAAATTATGGGATGGATCTAAGTCAAGTCAATTATGGGATAGAAAGGCCAGAAAAGTCTTCAACTGTCATTAACCCTTTCAAGAAAACGGCAAAAACACGAGTTACTGGCTTTTAAAGCTTAAAGGCGCACAAGATTCTTGTGTACCTTAAAATCTTCAAAGTGGCGCCATTTCTCGAGCTTTTGATGGATTTCGATGTACTACACGTCAAAACAACGGCCTCTTCCAGTACTTAAAGATGAGCGTGCCAGTTTTGCCGTATTTGGAGTAGAAAACCCGAAAATGTGTTTTTTGTAAGCTAACCTTAATCTCTCAAAGTTACTTGTGTATCCTACAATCTTCAAAGTGGCGCCATTTCTCGAGCTTTTGATGGATTTCGATGCACTATACGGCAATACAACGTTCTCTTAATGTAGATTGCGTTTAGTGGATGGAAGTTTCCTGAATTTTGAGTAACAATACCAGAAAATGGCCTTTTTCTAACCTAAGCATAACCTCTAGGTCTCAAATAAAGAAATTATGGGATGGATCTAAGTCAAGTCAATTATGGGATAGAAAGGCCAGAAAAGTCTTCAACTGTCATTAACCCTTTCAAGAAAACGGCAAAAACACGAGTTACTGGCTTTTAAAGCTTAAAGGCGCACAAGATCTAGCATGTTTTCACAAAAGGGGGTGTTAGGTTCCAAGGCTCCTTTTGTGAAAACATGCTAGATCTTGTGTACCTTAAAATCTTCAAAGTGGCGCCATTTCTCGAGCTTTTGATGGATTTCGATGTACTACACGTCAAAACAACGGCCTCTTCCAGTACTTAAAGATGAGCGTGCCAGTTTTGCCGTATTTGGAGTAGAAAACCCGAAAATGTGTTTTTTTGTAAGCTAACCTTAATCTCTCAAAGTTACTTGTGTATCCTACAATCTTCAAAGTGGCGCCATTTCTCGAGCTTTTGATGGATTTCGATGCACTATACGGCAATACAACGTTCTCTTAATGTAGATTGCGTTTAGTGGATGGAAGTTTCCTGAATTTTGAGTAACAATACCAGAAAATGGCCTTTTTCTAACCTAAGCATAACCTCTAGGTCTCAAATAAAGAAATTATGGGATGGATCTAAGTCAAGTCAATTATGGGATAGAAAGGCCAGAAAAGTCTTCAACTGTCATTAACCCTTTCAAGAAAACGGCAAAAACACGAGTTACTGGCTTTTAAAGCTTAAAGGCGCACAAGAATTCTTGTGTACCTTAAAATCTTCAAAGTGGCGCCATTTCTCGAGCTTTTGATGGATTTCGATGTACTACACGTCAAAACAACGGCCTCTTCCAGTACTTTAATTTGAGCGTGCCAGTTTTGCCGTATTTGGAGTAGAAAACCCGAAAATGTGTTTTTTGTAAGCTAACCTTAATCTCTCAAAGTTACTTGTGTATCCTACAATCTTCAAAGTGGCGCCATTTCTCGAGCTTTTGATGGATTTCGATGTACTACACGTCAAAACAACGGCCTCTTCCAGTACTTAAAGATGAGCGTGCCAGTTTTGCCGTATTTGGAGTAGAAAACCCGAAAATGTGTTTTTTGTAAGCTAACCTTAATCTCTCAAAGTTACTTGTGTATCCTACAATCTTCAAAGTGGCGCCATTTCTCGAGCTTTTGATGGATTTCGATGTACTACACGTCAAAACAACGGCCTCTTCCAGTACTTTAAGATGAGCGTGCCAGTTTTGCCGTATTTGGAGTAGAAAACCCGAAAATGTGTTTTTTGTAAGCTAACCTTAATCTCTCAAAGTTACTTGTGTATCCTACAATCTTCAAAGTGGCGCCATTTCTCGAGCTTTTGATGGATTTCGATGTACTACACGTCAAAACAACGGCCTCTTCCAGTACTTAAAGATGAGCGTGCCAGTTTTGCCGTATTTGGAGTAGAAAACCCGAAAATGTGTTTTTTTGTAAGCTAACCTTAATCTCTCAAAGTTACTTGTGTATCCTACAATCTTCAAAGTGGCGCCATTTCTCGAGCTTTTGATGGATTTCGATGCACTATACGGCAATACAACGTTCTCTTAATGTAGATTGCGTTTAGTGGATGGAAGTTTCCTGAATTTTGAGTAACAATACCAGAAAATGGCCTTTTTCTAACCTAAGCATAACCTCTAGGTCTCAAATAAAGAAATTATGGGATGGATCTAAGTCAAGTCAATTATGGGATAGAAAGGCCAGAAAAGTCTTCAACTGTCATTAACCCTTTCAAGAAAACGGCAAAAACACGAGTTACTGGCTTTTAAAGCTTAAAGGCGCACAAGATTCTTGTGTACCTTAAAATCTTCAAAGTGGCGCCATTTCTCGAGCTTTTGATGGATTTCGATGTACTACACGTCAAAACAACGGCCTCTTCCAGTACTTAAAGATGAGCGTGCCAGTTTTGCCGTATTTGGAGTAGAAAACCCGAAAATGTGTTTTTTGTAAGCTAACCTTAATCTCTCAAAGTTACTTGTGTATCCTACAATCTTCAAAGTGGCGCCATTTCTCGAGCTTTTGATGGATTTCGATGCACTATACGGCAATACAACGTTCTCTTAATGTAGATTGCGTTTAGTGGATGGAAGTTTCCTGAATTTTGAGTAACAATACCAGAAAATGGCCTTTTTCTAACCTAAGCATAACCTCTAGGTCTCAAATAAAGAAATTATGGGATGGATCTAAGTCAAGTCAATTATGGGATAGAAAGGCCAGAAAAGTCTTCAACTGTCATTAACCCTTTCAAGAAAACGGCAAAAACACGAGTTACTGGCTTTTAAAGCTTAAAGGCGCACAAGATCTAGCATGTTTTCACAAAAGGGGGTGTTAGGTTCCAAGGCTCCTTTTGTGAAAACATGCTAGATCTTGTGTACCTTAAAATCTTCAAAGTGGCGCCATTTCTCGAGCTTTTGATGGATTTCGATGTACTACACGTCAAAACAACGGCCTCTTCCAGTACTTTAAGATGAGCGTGCCAGTTTTGCCGTATTTGGAGTAGAAAACCCGAAAATGTGTTTTTTGTAAGCTAACCTTAATCTCTCAAAGTTACTTGTGTATCCTACAATCTTCAAAGTGGCGCCATTTCTCGAGCTTTTGATGGATTTCGATGCACTATACGGCAATACAACGTTCTCTTAATGTAGATTGCGTTTAGTGGATGGAAGTTTCCTGAATTTTGAGTAACAATACCAGAAAATGGCCTTTTTCTAACCTAAGCATAACCTCTAGGTCTCAAATAAAGAAATTATGGGATGGATCTAAGTCAAGTCAATTATGGGATAGAAAGGCCAGAAAAGTCTTCAACTGTCATTAACCCTTTCAAGAAAACGGCAAAAACACGAGTTACTGGCTTTTAAAGCTTAAAGGCGCACAAGATCTAGCATGTTTTCACAAAAGGGGGTGTTAGGTTCCAAGGCTCCTTTTGTGAAAACATGCTAGATCTTGTGTACCTTAAAATCTTCAAAGTGGCGCCATTTCTCGAGCTTTTGATGGATTTCGATGTACTACACGTCAAAACAACGGCCTCTTCCAGTACTTAAAGATGAGCGTGCCAGTTTTGCCGTATTTGGAGTAGAAAACCCGAAAATGTGTTTTTTTGTAAGCTAACCTTAATCTCTCAAAGTTACTTGTGTATCCTACAATCTTCAAAGTGGCGCCATTTCTCGAGCTTTTGATGGATTTCGATGCACTATACGGCAATACAACGTTCTCTTAATGTAGATTGCGTTTAGTGGATGGAAGTTTCCTGAATTTTGAGTAACAATACCAGAAAATGGCCTTTTTCTAACCTAAGCATAACCTCTAGGTCTCAAATAAAGAAATTATGGGATGGATCTAAGTCAAGTCAATTATGGGATAGAAAGGCCAGAAAAGTCTTCAACTGTCATTAACCCTTTCAAGAAAACGGCAAAAACACGAGTTACTGGCTTTTAAAGCTTAAAGGCGCACAAGAATTCTTGTGTACCTTAAAATCTTCAAAGTGGCGCCATTTCTCGAGCTTTTGATGGATTTCGATGTACTACACGTCAAAACAACGGCCTCTTCCAGTACTTTAATTTGAGCGTGCCAGTTTTGCCGTATTTGGAGTAGAAAACCCGAAAATGTGTTTTTTGTAAGCTAACCTTAATCTCTCAAAGTTACTTGTGTATCCTACAATCTTCAAAGTGGCGCCATTTCTCGAGCTTTTGATGGATTTCGATGTACTACACGTCAAAACAACGGCCTCTTCCAGTACTTAAAGATGAGCGTGCCAGTTTTGCCGTATTTGGAGTAGAAAACCCGAAAATGTGTTTTTTGTAAGCTAACCTTAATCTCTCAAAGTTACTTGTGTATCCTACAATCTTCAAAGTGGCGCCATTTCTCGAGCTTTTGATGGATTTCGATGTACTACACGTCAAAACAACGGCCTCTTCCAGTACTTTAAGATGAGCGTGCCAGTTTTGCCGTATTTGGAGTAGAAAACCCGAAAATGTGTTTTTTGTAAGCTAACCTTAATCTCTCAAAGTTACTTGTGTATCCTACAATCTTCAAAGTGGCGCCATTTCTCGAGCTTTTGATGGATTTCGATGTACTACACGTCAAAACAACGGCCTCTTCCAGTACTTAAAGATGAGCGTGCCAGTTTTGCCGTATTTGGAGTAGAAAACCCGAAAATGTGTTTTTTTGTAAGCTAACCTTAATCTCTCAAAGTTACTTGTGTATCCTACAATCTTCAAAGTGGCGCCATTTCTCGAGCTTTTGATGGATTTCGATGCACTATACGGCAATACAACGTTCTCTTAATGTAGATTGCGTTTAGTGGATGGAAGTTTCCTGAATTTTGAGTAACAATACCAGAAAATGGCCTTTTTCTAACCTAAGCATAACCTCTAGGTCTCAAATAAAGAAATTATGGGATGGATCTAAGTCAAGTCAATTATGGGATAGAAAGGCCAGAAAAGTCTTCAACTGTCATTAACCCTTTCAAGAAAACGGCAAAAACACGAGTTACTGGCTTTTAAAGCTTAAAGGCGCACAAGATTCTTGTGTACCTTAAAATCTTCAAAGTGGCGCCATTTCTCGAGCTTTTGATGGATTTCGATGTACTACACGTCAAAACAACGGCCTCTTCCAGTACTTAAAGATGAGCGTGCCAGTTTTGCCGTATTTGGAGTAGAAAACCCGAAAATGTGTTTTTTGTAAGCTAACCTTAATCTCTCAAAGTTACTTGTGTATCCTACAATCTTCAAAGTGGCGCCATTTCTCGAGCTTTTGATGGATTTCGATGCACTATACGGCAATACAACGTTCTCTTAATGTAGATTGCGTTTAGTGGATGGAAGTTTCCTGAATTTTGAGTAACAATACCAGAAAATGGCCTTTTTCTAACCTAAGCATAACCTCTAGGTCTCAAATAAAGAAATTATGGGATGGATCTAAGTCAAGTCAATTATGGGATAGAAAGGCCAGAAAAGTCTTCAACTGTCATTAACCCTTTCAAGAAAACGGCAAAAACACGAGTTACTGGCTTTTAAAGCTTAAAGGCGCACAAGATCTAGCATGTTTTCACAAAAGGGGGTGTTAGGTTCCAAGGCTCCTTTTGTGAAAACATGCTAGATCTTGTGTACCTTAAAATCTTCAAAGTGGCGCCATTTCTCGAGCTTTTGATGGATTTCGATGTACTACACGTCAAAACAACGGCCTCTTCCAGTACTTTAAGATGAGCGTGCCAGTTTTGCCGTATTTGGAGTAGAAAACCCGAAAATGTGTTTTTTGTAAGCTAACCTTAATCTCTCAAAGTTACTTGTGTATCCTACAATCTTCAAAGTGGCGCCATTTCTCGAGCTTTTGATGGATTTCGATGTACTACACGTCAAAACAACGGCCTCTTCCAGTACTTAAAGATGAGCGTGCCAGTTTTGCCGTATTTGGAGTAGAAAACCCGAAAATGTGTTTTTTTGTAAGCTAACCTTAATCTCTCAAAGTTACTTGTGTATCCTACAATCTTCAAAGTGGCGCCATTTCTCGAGCTTTTGATGGATTTCGATGCACTATACGGCAATACAACGTTCTCTTAATGTAGATTGCGTTTAGTGGATGGAAGTTTCCTGAATTTTGAGTAACAATACCAGAAAATGGCCTTTTTCTAACCTAAGCATAACCTCTAGGTCTCAAATAAAGAAATTATGGGATGGATCTAAGTCAAGTCAATTATGGGATAGAAAGGCCAGAAAAGTCTTCAACTGTCATTAACCCTTTCAAGAAAACGGCAAAAACACGAGTTACTGGCTTTTAAAGCTTAAAGGCGCACAAGATTCTTGTGTACCTTAAAATCTTCAAAGTGGCGCCATTTCTCGAGCTTTTGATGGATTTCGATGTACTACACGTCAAAACAACGGCCTCTTCCAGTACTTAAAGATGAGCGTGCCAGTTTTGCCGTATTTGGAGTAGAAAACCCGAAAATGTGTTTTTTGTAAGCTAACCTTAATCTCTCAAAGTTACTTGTGTATCCTACAATCTTCAAAGTGGCGCCATTTCTCGAGCTTTTGATGGATTTCGATGCACTATACGGCAATACAACGTTCTCTTAATGTAGATTGCGTTTAGTGGATGGAAGTTTCCTGAATTTTGAGTAACAATACCAGAAAATGGCCTTTTTCTAACCTAAGCATAACCTCTAGGTCTCAAATAAAGAAATTATGGGATGGATCTAAGTCAAG
Organism: Actinernus sp. WN-2022; assembly: GCA_030867875.1. Taxonomy (NCBI): domain Eukaryota; kingdom Metazoa; phylum Cnidaria; class Anthozoa; order Actiniaria; family Actinernidae; genus Actinernus; species Actinernus sp. WN-2022. The sequence continues at coordinate 104,267 of JAOWCC010000126.1, forward strand.
TCAATTATGGGATAGAAAGGCCAGAAAAGTCTTCAACTGTCATTAACCCTTTCAAGAAAACGGCAAAAACACGAGTTACTGGCTTTTAAAGCTTAAAGGCGCACAAGATCTAGCATGTTTTCACAAAAGGGGGTGTTAGGTTCCAAGGCTCCTTTTGTGAAAACATGCTAGATCTTGTGTACCTTAAAATCTTCAAAGTGGCGCCATTTCTCGAGCTTTTGATGGATTTCGATGTACTACACGTCAAAACAACGGCCTCTTCCAGTACTTTAAGATGAGCGTGCCAGTTTTGCCGTATTTGGAGTAGAAAACCCGAAAATGTGTTTTTTGTAAGCTAACCTTAATCTCTCAAAGTTACTTGTGTACCCTACAATCTTCAAAGTGGCGCCATTTCTCGAGCTTTTGATGGATTTCGATGTACTACACGTCAAAACAACGGCCTCTTCCAGTACTTAAAGATGAGCGTGCCAGTTTTGCCGTATTTGGAGTAGAAAACCCGAAAATGTGTTTTTTGTAAGCTAACCTTAATCTCTCAAAGTTACTTGTGTATCCTACAATCTTCAAAGTGGCGCCATTTCTCGAGCTTTTGATGGATTTCGATGCACTATACGGCAATACAACGTTCTCTTAATGTAGATTGCGTTTAGTGGATGGAAGTTTCCTGAATTTTGAGTAACAATACCAGAAAATGGCCTTTTTCTAACCTAAGCATAACCTCTAGGTCTCAAATAAAGAAATTATGGGATGGATCTAAGTCAAGTCAATTATGGGATAGAAAGGCCAGAAAAGTCTTCAACTGTCATTAACCCTTTCAAGAAAACGGCAAAAACACGAGTTACTGGCTTTTAAAGCTTAAAGGCGCACAAGATTCTTGTGTACCTTAAAATCTTCAAAGTGGCGCCATTTCTCGAGCTTTTGATGGATTTCGATGTACTACACGTCAAAACAACGGCCTCTTCCAGTACTTTAAGATGAGCGTGCCAGTTTTGCCGTATTTGGAGTAGAAAACCCGAAAATGTGTTTTTTGTAAGCTAACCTTAATCTCTCAAAGTTACTTGTGTACCCTAAAATCTTCAAAGTGGCGCCATTTCTCGAGCTTTTGATGGATTTCGATGTACTACACGTCAAAACAACGGCCTCTTCCAGTACTTTAAGATGAGCGTGCCAGTTTTGCCGTATTTGGAGTAGAAAACCCGAAAATGTGTTTTTTGTAAGCTAACCTTAATCTCTCAAAGTTACTTGTGTACCCTAAAATCTTCAAAGTGGCGCCATTTCTCGAGCTTTTGATGGATTTCGATGTACTACACGTCAAAACAACGGCCTCTTCCAGTACTTAAAGATGAGCGTGCCAGTTTTGCCGTATTTGGAGTAGAAAACCCGAAAATGTGTTTTTTGTAAGCTAACCTTAATCTCTCAAAGTTACTTGTGTATCCTACAATCTTCAAAGTGGCGCCATTTCTCGAGCTTTTGATGGATTTCGATGCACTATACGGCAATACAACGTTCTCTTAATGTAGATTGCGTTTAGTGGATGGAAGTTTCCTGAATTTTGAGTAACAATACCAGAAAATGGCCTTTTTCTAACCTAAGCATAACCTCTAGGTCTCAAATAAAGAAATTATGGGATGGATCTAAGTCAAGTCAATTATGGGATAGAAAGGCCAGAAAAGTCTTCAACTGTCATTAACCCTTTCAAGAAAACGGCAAAAACACGAGTTACTGGCTTTTAAAGCTTAAAGGCGCACAAGATCTAGCATGTTTTCACAAAAGGGGGTGTTAGGTTCCAAGGCTCCTTTTGTGAAAACATGCTAGATCTTGTGTACCTTAAAATCTTCAAAGTGGCGCCATTTCTCGAGCTTTTGATGGATTTCGATGTACTACACGTCAAAACAACGGCCTCTTCCAGTACTTTAATTTGAGCGTGCCAGTTTTGCCGTATTTGGAGTAGAAAACCCGAAAATGTGTTTTTTGTAAGCTAACCTTAATCTCTCAAAGTTACTTGTGTACCCTAAAATCTTCAAAGTGGCGCCATTTCTCGAGCTTTTGATGGATTTCGATGTACTACACGTCAAAACAACGGCCTCTTCCAGTACTTTAAGATGAGCGTGCCAGTTTTGCCGTATTTGGAGTAGAAAACCCGAAAATGTGTTTTTTGTAAGCTAACCTTAATCTCTCAAAGTTACTTGTGTACCCTAAAATCTTCAAAGTGGCGCCATTTCTCGAGCTTTTGATGGATTTCGATGTACTACACGTCAAAACAACGGCCTCTTCCAGTACTTAAAGATGAGCGTGCCAGTTTTGCCGTATTTGGAGTAGAAAACCCGAAAATGTGTTTTTTGTAAGCTAACCTTAATCTCTCAAAGTTACTTGTGTATCCTACAATCTTCAAAGTGGCGCCATTTCTCGAGCTTTTGATGGATTTCGATGCACTATACGGCAATACAACGTTCTCTTAATGTAGATTGCGTTTAGTGGATGGAAGTTTCCTGAATTTTGAGTAACAATACCAGAAAATGGCCTTTTTCTAACCTAAGCATAACCTCTAGGTCTCAAATAAAGAAATTATGGGATGGATCTAAGTCAAGTCAATTATGGGATAGAAAGGCCAGAAAAGTCTTCAACTGTCATTAACCCTTTCAAGAAAACGGCAAAAACACGAGTTACTGGCTTTTAAAGCTTAAAGGCGCACAAGATCTAGCATGTTTTCACAAAAGGGGGTGTTAGGTTCCAAGGCTCCTTTTGTGAAAACATGCTAGATCTTGTGTACCTTAAAATCTTCAAAGTGGCGCCATTTCTCGAGCTTTTGATGGATTTCGATGTACTACACGTCAAAACAACGGCCTCTTCCAGTACTTTAATTTGAGCGTGCCAGTTTTGCCGTATTTGGAGTAGAAAACCCGAAAATGTGTTTTTTGTAAGCTAACCTTAATCTCTCAAAGTTACTTGTGTACCCTAAAATCTTCAAAGTGGCGCCATTTCTCGAGCTTTTGATGGATTTCGATGTACTACACGTCAAAACAACGGCCTCTTCCAGTACTTTAATTTGAGCGTGCCAGTTTTGCCGTATTTGGAGTAGAAAACCCGAAAATGTGTTTTTTGTAAGCTAACCTTAATCTCTCAAAGTTACTTGTGTATCCTACAATCTTCAAAGTGGCGCCATTTCTCGAGCTTTTGATGGATTTCGATGTACTACACGTCAAAACAACGGCCTCTTCCAGTACTTTAATTTGAGCGTGCCAGTTTTGCCGTATTTGGAGTAGAAAACCCGAAAATGTGTTTTTTGTAAGCTAACCTTAATCTCTCAAAGTTACTTGTGTATCCTACAATCTTCAAAGTGGCGCCATTTCTCGAGCTTTTGATGGATTTCGATGTACTACACGTCAAAACAACGGCCTCTTCCAGTACTTAAAGATGAGCGTGCCAGTTTTGCCGTATTTGGAGTAGAAAACCCGAAAATGTGTTTTTTTGTAAGCTAACCTTAATCTCTCAAAGTTACTTGTGTATCCTACAATCTTCAAAGTGGCGCCATTTCTCGAGCTTTTGATGGATTTCGATGCACTATACGGCAATACAACGTTCTCTTAATGTAGATTGCGTTTAGTGGATGGAAGTTTCCTGAATTTTGAGTAACAATACCAGAAAATGGCCTTTTTCTAACCTAAGCATAACCTCTAGGTCTCAAATAAAGAAATTATGGGATGGATCTAAGTCAAGTCAATTATGGGATAGAAAGGCCAGAAAAGTCTTCAACTGTCATTAACCCTTTCAAGAAAACGGCAAAAACACGAGTTACTGGCTTTTAAAGCTTAAAGGCGCACAAGAATTATTGTGTACCTTAAAATCTTCAAAGTGGCGCCATTTCTCGAGCTTTTGATGGATTTCGATGTACTACACGTCAAAACAACGGCCTCTTCCAGTACTTTAATTTGAGCGTGCCAGTTTTGCCGTATTTGGAGTAGAAAACCCGAAAATGTGTTTTTTGTAAGCTAACCTTAATCTCTCAAAGTTACTTGTGTATCCTACAATCTTCAAAGTGGCGCCATTTCTCGAGCTTTTGATGGATTTCGATGTACTACACGTCAAAACAACGGCCTCTTCCAGTACTTAAAGATGAGCGTGCCAGTTTTGCCGTATTTGGAGTAGAAAACCCGAAAATGTGTTTTTTGTAAGCTAACCTTAATCTCTCAAAGTTACTTGTGTATCCTACAATCTTCAAAGTGGCGCCATTTCTCGAGCTTTTGATGGATTTCGATGTACTACACGTCAAAACAACGGCCTCTTCCAGTACTTTAAGATGAGCGTGCCAGTTTTGCCGTATTTGGAGTAGAAAACCCGAAAATGTGTTTTTTGTAAGCTAACCTTAATCTCTCAAAGTTACTTGTGTATCCTACAATCTTCAAAGTGGCGCCATTTCTCGAGCTTTTGATGGATTTCGATGTACTACACGTCAAAACAACGGCCTCTTCCAGTACTTAAAGATGAGCGTGCCAGTTTTGCCGTATTTGGAGTAGAAAACCCGAAAATGTGTTTTTTTGTAAGCTAACCTTAATCTCTCAAAGTTACTTGTGTATCCTACAATCTTCAAAGTGGCGCCATTTCTCGAGCTTTTGATGGATTTCGATGCACTATACGGCAATACAACGTTCTCTTAATGTAGATTGCGTTTAGTGGATGGAAGTTTCCTGAATTTTGAGTAACAATACCAGAAAATGGCCTTTTTCTAACCTAAGCATAACCTCTAGGTCTCAAATAAAGAAATTATGGGATGGATCTAAGTCAAGTCAATTATGGGATAGAAAGGCCAGAAAAGTCTTCAACTGTCATTAACCCTTTCAAGAAAACGGCAAAAACACGAGTTACTGGCTTTTAAAGCTTAAAGGCGCACAAGATTCTTGTGTACCTTAAAATCTTCAAAGTGGCGCCATTTCTCGAGCTTTTGATGGATTTCGATGTACTACACGTCAAAACAACGGCCTCTTCCAGTACTTAAAGATGAGCGTGCCAGTTTTGCCGTATTTGGAGTAGAAAACCCGAAAATGTGTTTTTTGTAAGCTAACCTTAATCTCTCAAAGTTACTTGTGTATCCTACAATCTTCAAAGTGGCGCCATTTCTCGAGCTTTTGATGGATTTCGATGCACTATACGGCAATACAACGTTCTCTTAATGTAGATTGCGTTTAGTGGATGGAAGTTTCCTGAATTTTGAGTAACAATACCAGAAAATGGCCTTTTTCTAACCTAAGCATAACCTCTAGGTCTCAAATAAAGAAATTATGGGATGGATCTAAGTCAAGTCAATTATGGGATAGAAAGGCCAGAAAAGTCTTCAACTGTCATTAACCCTTTCAAGAAAACGGCAAAAACACGAGTTACTGGCTTTTAAAGCTTAAAGGCGCACAAGAATTATTGTGTACCTTAAAATCTTCAAAGTGGCGCCATTTCTCGAGCTTTTGATGGATTTCGATGTACTACACGTCAAAACAACGGCCTCTTCCAGTACTTTAATTTGAGCGTGCCAGTTTTGCCGTATTTGGAGTAGAAAACCCGAAAATGTGTTTTTTGTAAGCTAACCTTAATCTCTCAAAGTTACTTGTGTATCCTACAATCTTCAAAGTGGCGCCATTTCTCGAGCTTTTGATGGATTTCGATGTACTACACGTCAAAACAACGGCCTCTTCCAGTACTTAAAGATGAGCGTGCCAGTTTTGCCGTATTTGGAGTAGAAAACCCGAAAATGTGTTTTTTGTAAGCTAACCTTAATCTCTCAAAGTTACTTGTGTATCCTACAATCTTCAAAGTGGCGCCATTTCTCGAGCTTTTGATGGATTTCGATGTACTACACGTCAAAACAACGGCCTCTTCCAGTACTTTAAGATGAGCGTGCCAGTTTTGCCGTATTTGGAGTAGAAAACCCGAAAATGTGTTTTTTGTAAGCTAACCTTAATCTCTCAAAGTTACTTGTGTATCCTACAATCTTCAAAGTGGCGCCATTTCTCGAGCTTTTGATGGATTTCGATGTACTACACGTCAAAACAACGGCCTCTTCCAGTACTTAAAGATGAGCGTGCCAGTTTTGCCGTATTTGGAGTAGAAAACCCGAAAATGTGTTTTTTTGTAAGCTAACCTTAATCTCTCAAAGTTACTTGTGTATCCTACAATCTTCAAAGTGGCGCCATTTCTCGAGCTTTTGATGGATTTCGATGCACTATACGGCAATACAACGTTCTCTTAATGTAGATTGCGTTTAGTGGATGGAAGTTTCCTGAATTTTGAGTAACAATACCAGAAAATGGCCTTTTTCTAACCTAAGCATAACCTCTAGGTCTCAAATAAAGAAATTATGGGATGGATCTAAGTCAAGTCAATTATGGGATAGAAAGGCCAGAAAAGTCTTCAACTGTCATTAACCCTTTCAAGAAAACGGCAAAAACACGAGTTACTGGCTTTTAAAGCTTAAAGGCGCACAAGATTCTTGTGTACCTTAAAATCTTCAAAGTGGCGCCATTTCTCGAGCTTTTGATGGATTTCGATGTACTACACGTCAAAACAACGGCCTCTTCCAGTACTTAAAGATGAGCGTGCCAGTTTTGCCGTATTTGGAGTAGAAAACCCGAAAATGTGTTTTTTGTAAGCTAACCTTAATCTCTCAAAGTTACTTGTGTATCCTACAATCTTCAAAGTGGCGCCATTTCTCGAGCTTTTGATGGATTTCGATGCACTATACGGCAATACAACGTTCTCTTAATGTAGATTGCGTTTAGTGGATGGAAGTTTCCTGAATTTTGAGTAACAATACCAGAAAATGGCCTTTTTCTAACCTAAGCATAACCTCTAGGTCTCAAATAAAGAAATTATGGGATGGATCTAAGTCAAGTCAATTATGGGATAGAAAGGCCAGAAAAGTCTTCAACTGTCATTAACCCTTTCAAGAAAACGGCAAAAACACGAGTTACTGGCTTTTAAAGCTTAAAGGCGCACAAGATCTAGCATGTTTTCACAAAAGGGGGTGTTAGGTTCCAAGGCTCCTTTTGTGAAAACATGCTAGATCTTGTGTACCTTAAAATCTTCAAAGTGGCGCCATTTCTCGAGCTTTTGATGGATTTCGATGTACTACACGTCAAAACAACGGCCTCTTCCAGTACTTTAAGATGAGCGTGCCAGTTTTGCCGTATTTGGAGTAGAAAACCCGAAAATGTGTTTTTTGTAAGCTAACCTTAATCTCTCAAAGTTACTTGTGTACCCTACAATCTTCAAAGTGGCGCCATTTCTCGAGCTTTTGATGGATTTCGATGTACTACACGTCAAAACAACGGCCTCTTCCAGTACTTAAAGATGAGCGTGCCAGTTTTGCCGTATTTGGAGTAGAAAACCCGAAAATGTGTTTTTTGTAAGCTAACCTTAATCTCTCAAAGTTACTTGTGTATCCTACAATCTTCAAAGTGGCGCCATTTCTCGAGCTTTTGATGGATTTCGATGCACTATACGGCAATACAACGTTCTCTTAATGTAGATTGCGTTTAGTGGATGGAAGTTTCCTGAATTTTGAGTAACAATACCAGAAAATGGCCTTTTTCTAACCTAAGCATAACCTCTAGGTCTCAAATAAAGAAATTATGGGATGGATCTAAGTCAAGTCAATTATGGGATAGAAAGGCCAGAAAAGTCTTCAACTGTCATTAACCCTTTCAAGAAAACGGCAAAAACACGAGTTACTGGCTTTTAAAGCTTAAAGGCGCACAAGATCTAGCATGTTTTCACAAAAGGGGGTGTTAGGTTCCAAGGCTCCTTTTGTGAAAACATGCTAGATCTTGTGTACCTTAAAATCTTCAAAGTGGCGCCATTTCTCGAGCTTTTGATGGATTTCGATGTACTACACGTCAAAACAACGGCCTCTTCCAGTACTTTAAGATGAGCGTGCCAGTTTTGCCGTATTTGGAGTAGAAAACCCGAAAATGTGTTTTTTGTAAGCTAACCTTAATCTCTCAAAGTTACTTGTGTACCCTACAATCTTCAAAGTGGCGCCATTTCTCGAGCTTTTGATGGATTTCGATGTACTACACGTCAAAACAACGGCCTCTTCCAGTACTTAAAGATGAGCGTGCCAGTTTTGCCGTATTTGGAGTAGAAAACCCGAAAATGTGTTTTTTGTAAGCTAACCTTAATCTCTCAAAGTTACTTGTGTATCCTACAATCTTCAAAGTGGCGCCATTTCTCGAGCTTTTGATGGATTTCGATGCACTATACGGCAATACAACGTTCTCTTAATGTAGATTGCGTTTAGTGGATGGAAGTTTCCTGAATTTTGAGTAACAATACCAGAAAATGGCCTTTTTCTAACCTAAGCATAACCTCTAGGTCTCAAATAAAGAAATTATGGGATGGATCTAAGTCAAGTCAATTATGGGATAGAAAGGCCAGAAAAGTCTTCAACTGTCATTAACCCTTTCAAGAAAACGGCAAAAACACGAGTTACTGGCTTTTAAAGCTTAAAGGCGCACAAGATTCTTGTGTACCTTAAAATCTTCAAAGTGGCGCCATTTCTCGAGCTTTTGATGGATTTCGATGTACTACACGTCAAAACAACGGCCTCTTCCAGTACTTAAAGATGAGCGTGCCAGTTTTGCCGTATTTGGAGTAGAAAACCCGAAAATGTGTTTTTTGTAAGCTAACCTTAATCTCTCAAAGTTACTTGTGTATCCTACAATCTTCAAAGTGGCGCCATTTCTCGAGCTTTTGATGGATTTCGATGTACTACACGTCAAAACAACGGCCTCTTCCAGTACTTAAAGATGAGCGTGCCAGTTTTGCCGTATTTGGAGTAGAAAACCCGAAAATGTGTTTTTTGTAAGCTAACCTTAATCTCTCAAAGTTACTTGTGTATCCTACAATCTTCAAAGTGGCGCCATTTCTCGAGCTTTTGATGGATTTCGATGCACTATACGGCAATACAACGTTCTCTTAATGTAGATTGCGTTTAGTGGATGGAAGTTTCCTGAATTTTGAGTAACAATACCAGAAAATGGCCTTTTTCTAACCTAAGCATAACCTCTAGGTCTCAAATAAAGAAATTATGGGATGGATCTAAGTCAAGTCAATTATGGGATAGAAAGGCCAGAAAAGTCTTCAACTGTCATTAACCCTTTCAAGAAAACGGCAAAAACACGAGTTACTGGCTTTTAAAGCTTAAAGGCGCACAAGATCTAGCATGTTTTCACAAAAGGGGGTGTTAGGTTCCAAGGCTCCTTTTGTGAAAACATGCTAGATCTTGTGTACCTTAAAATCTTCAAAGTGGCGCCATTTCTCGAGCTTTTGATGGATTTCGATGTACTACACGTCAAAACAACGGCCTCTTCCAGTACTTTAAGATGAGCGTGCCAGTTTTGCCGTATTTGGAGTAGAAAACCCGAAAATGTGTTTTTTGTAAGCTAACCTTAATCTCTCAAAGTTACTTGTGTACCCTACAATCTTCAAAGTGGCGCCATTTCTCGAGCTTTTGATGGATTTCGATGTACTACACGTCAAAACAACGGCCTCTTCCAGTACTTAAAGATGAGCGTGCCAGTTTTGCCGTATTTGGAGTAGAAAACCCGAAAATGTGTTTTTTGTAAGCTAACCTTAATCTCTCAAAGTTACTTGTGTATCCTACAATCTTCAAAGTGGCGCCATTTCTCGAGCTTTTGATGGATTTCGATGCACTATACGGCAATACAACGTTCTCTTAATGTAGATTGCGTTTAGTGGATGGAAGTTTCCTGAATTTTGAGTAACAATACCAGAAAATGGCCTTTTTCTAACCTAAGCATAACCTCTAGGTCTCAAATAAAGAAATTATGGGATGGATCTAAGTCAAGTCAATTATGGGATAGAAAGGCCAGAAAAGTCTTCAACTGTCATTAACCCTTTCAAGAAAACGGCAAAAACACGAGTTACTGGCTTTTAAAGCTTAAAGGCGCACAAGATTCTTGTGTACCTTAAAATCTTCAAAGTGGCGCCATTTCTCGAGCTTTTGATGGATTTCGATGTACTACACGTCAAAACAACGGCCTCTTCCAGTACTTAAAGATGAGCGTGCCAGTTTTGCCGTATTTGGAGTAGAAAACCCGAAAATGTGTTTTTTGTAAGCTAACCTTAATCTCTCAAAGTTACTTGTGTATCCTACAATCTTCAAAGTGGCGCCATTTCTCGAGCTTTTGATGGATTTCGATGTACTACACGTCAAAACAACGGCCTCTTCCAGTACTTAAAGATGAGCGTGCCAGTTTTGCCGTATTTGGAGTAGAAAACCCGAAAATGTGTTTTTTTGTAAGCTAACCTTAATCTCTCAAAGTTACTTGTGTATCCTACAATCTTCAAAGTGGCGCCATTTCTCGAGCTTTTGATGGATTTCGATGCACTATACGGCAATACAACGTTCTCTTAATGTAGATTGCGTTTAGTGGATGGAAGTTTCCTGAATTTTGAGTAACAATACCAGAAAATGGCCTTTTTCTAACCTAAGCATAACCTCTAGGTCTCAAATAAAGAAATTATGGGATGGATCTAAGTCAAGTCAATTATGGGATAGAAAGGCCAGAAAAGTCTTCAACTGTCATTAACCCTTTCAAGAAAACGGCAAAAACACGAGTTACTGGCTTTTAAAGCTTAAAGGCGCACAAGATCTAGCATGTTTTCACAAAAGGGGGTGTTAGGTTCCAAGGCTCCTTTTGTGAAAACATGCTAGATCTTGTGTACCTTAAAATCTTCAAAGTGGCGCCATTTCTCGAGCTTTTGATGGATTTCGATGTACTACACGTCAAAACAACGGCCTCTTCCAGTACTTTAATTTGAGCGTGCCAGTTTTGCCGTATTTGGAGTAGAAAACCCGAAAATGTGTTTTTTGTAAGCTAACCTTAATCTCTCAAAGTTACTTGTGTACCCTAAAATCTTCAAAGTGGCGCCATTTCTCGAGCTTTTGATGGATTTCGATGTACTACACGTCAAAACAACGGCCTCTTCCAGTACTTTAATTTGAGCGTGCCAGTTTTGCCGTATTTGGAGTAGAAAACCCGAAAATGTGTTTTTTGTAAGCTAACCTTAATCTCTCAAAGTTACTTGTGTATCCTACAATCTTCAAAGTGGCGCCATTTCTCGAGCTTTTGATGGATTTCGATGTACTACACGTCAAAACAACGGCCTCTTCCAGTACTTAAAGATGAGCGTGCCAGTTTTGCCGTATTTGGAGTAGAAAACCCGAAAATGTGTTTTTTTGTAAGCTAACCTTAATCTCTCAAAGTTACTTGTGTATCCTACAATCTTCAAAGTGGCGCCATTTCTCGAGCTTTTGATGGATTTCGATGCACTATACGGCAATACAACGTTCTCTTAATGTAGATTGCGTTTAGTGGATGGAAGTTTCCTGAATTTTGAGTAACAATACCAGAAAATGGCCTTTTTCTAACCTAAGCATAACCTCTAGGTCTCAAATAAAGAAATTATGGGATGGATCTAAGTCAAGTCAATTATGGGATAGAAAGGCCAGAAAAGTCTTCAACTGTCATTAACCCTTTCAAGAAAACGGCAAAAACACGAGTTACTGGCTTTTAAAGCTTAAAGGCGCACAAGATTCTTGTGTACCTTAAAATCTTCAAAGTGGCGCCATTTCTCGAGCTTTTGATGGATTTCGATGTACTACACGTCAAAACAACGGCCTCTTCCAGTACTTAAAGATGAGCGTGCCAGTTTTGCCGTATTTGGAGTAGAAAACCCGAAAATGTGTTTTTTGTAAGCTAACCTTAATCTCTCAAAGTTACTTGTGTATCCTACAATCTTCAAAGTGGCGCCATTTCTCGAGCTTTTGATGGATTTCGATGTACTACACGTCAAAACAACGGCCTCTTCCAGTACTTAAAGATGAGCGTGCCAGTTTTGCCGTATTTGGAGTAGAAAACCCGAAAATGTGTTTTTTGTAAGCTAACCTTAATCTCTCAAAGTTACTTGTGTATCCTACAATCTTCAAAGTGGCGCCATTTCTCGAGCTTTTGATGGATTTCGATGCACTATACGGCAATACAACGTTCTCTTAATGTAGATTGCGTTTAGTGGATGGAAGTTTCCTGAATTTTGAGTAACAATACCAGAAAATGGCCTTTTTCTAACCTAAGCATAACCTCTAGGTCTCAAATAAAGAAATTATGGGATGGATCTAAGTCAAGTCAATTATGGGATAGAAAGGCCAGAAAAGTCTTCAACTGTCATTAACCCTTTCAAGAAAACGGCAAAAACACGAGTTACTGGCTTTTAAAGCTTAAAGGCGCACAAGATCTAGCATGTTTTCACAAAAGGGGGTGTTAGGTTCCAAGGCTCCTTTTGTGAAAACATGCTAGATCTTGTGTACCTTAAAATCTTCAAAGTGGCGCCATTTCTCGAGCTTTTGATGGATTTCGATGTACTACACGTCAAAACAACGGCCTCTTCCAGTACTTTAAGATGAGCGTGCCAGTTTTGCCGTATTTGGAGTAGAAAACCCGAAAATGTGTTTTTTGTAAGCTAACCTTAATCTCTCAAAGTTACTTGTGTACCCTACAATCTTCAAAGTGGCGCCATTTCTCGAGCTTTTGATGGATTTCGATGTACTACACGTCAAAACAACGGCCTCTTCCAGTACTTAAAGATGAGCGTGCCAGTTTTGCCGTATTTGGAGTAGAAAACCCGAAAATGTGTTTTTTGTAAGCTAACCTTAATCTCTCAAAGTTACTTGTGTATCCTACAATCTTCAAAGTGGCGCCATTTCTCGAGCTTTTGATGGATTTCGATGCACTATACGGCAATACAACGTTCTCTTAATGTAGATTGCGTTTAGTGGATGGAAGTTTCCTGAATTTTGAGTAACAATACCAGAAAATGGCCTTTTTCTAACCTAAGCATAACCTCTAGGTCTCAAATAAAGAAATTATGGGATGGATCTAAGTCAAGTCAATTATGGGATAGAAAGGCCAGAAAAGTCTTCAACTGTCATTAACCCTTTCAAGAAAACGGCAAAAACACGAGTTACTGGCTTTTAAAGCTTAAAGGCGCACAAGATTCTTGTGTACCTTAAAATCTTCAAAGTGGCGCCATTTCTCGAGCTTTTGATGGATTTCGATGTACTACACGTCAAAACAACGGCCTCTTCCAGTACTTAAAGATGAGCGTGCCAGTTTTGCCGTATTTGGAGTAGAAAACCCGAAAATGTGTTTTTTGTAAGCTAACCTTAATCTCTCAAAGTTACTTGTGTATCCTACAATCTTCAAAGTGGCGCCATTTCTCGAGCTTTTGATGGATTTCGATGTACTACACGTCAAAACAACGGCCTCTTCCAGTACTTAAAGATGAGCGTGCCAGTTTTGCCGTATTTGGAGTAGAAAACCCGAAAATGTGTTTTTTTGTAAGCTAACCTTAATCTCTCAAAGTTACTTGTGTATCCTACAATCTTCAAAGTGGCGCCATTTCTCGAGCTTTTGATGGATTTCGATGCACTATACGGCAATACAACGTTCTCTTAATGTAGATTGCGTTTAGTGGATGGAAGTTTCCTGAATTTTGAGTAACAATACCAGAAAATGGCCTTTTTCTAACCTAAGCATAACCTCTAGGTCTCAAATAAAGAAATTATGGGATGGATCTAAGTCAAGTCAATTATGGGATAGAAAGGCCAGAAAAGTCTTCAACTGTCATTAACCCTTTCAAGAAAACGGCAAAAACACGAGTTACTGGCTTTTAAAGCTTAAAGGCGCACAAGATCTAGCATGTTTTCACAAAAGGGGGTGTTAGGTTCCAAGGCTCCTTTTGTGAAAACATGCTAGATCTTGTGTACCTTAAAATCTTCAAAGTGGCGCCATTTCTCGAGCTTTTGATGGATTTCGATGTACTACACGTCAAAACAACGGCCTCTTCCAGTACTTTAATTTGAGCGTGCCAGTTTTGCCGTATTTGGAGTAGAAAACCCGAAAATGTGTTTTTTGTAAGCTAACCTTAATCTCTCAAAGTTACTTGTGTACCCTAAAATCTTCAAAGTGGCGCCATTTCTCGAGCTTTTGATGGATTTCGATGTACTACACGTCAAAACAACGGCCTCTTCCAGTACTTTAATTTGAGCGTGCCAGTTTTGCCGTATTTGGAGTAGAAAACCCGAAAATGTGTTTTTTGTAAGCTAACCTTAATCTCTCAAAGTTACTTGTGTATCCTACAATCTTCAAAGTGGCGCCATTTCTCGAGCTTTTGATGGATTTCGATGTACTACACGTCAAAACAACGGCCTCTTCCAGTACTTAAAGATGAGCGTGCCAGTTTTGCCGTATTTGGAGTAGAAAACCCGAAAATGTGTTTTTTTGTAAGCTAACCTTAATCTCTCAAAGTTACTTGTGTATCCTACAATCTTCAAAGTGGCGCCATTTCTCGAGCTTTTGATGGATTTCGATGCACTATACGGCAATACAACGTTCTCTTAATGTAGATTGCGTTTAGTGGATGGAAGTTTCCTGAATTTTGAGTAACAATACCAGAAAATGGCCTTTTTCTAACCTAAGCATAACCTCTAGGTCTCAAATAAAGAAATTATGGGATGGATCTAAGTCAAGTCAATTATGGGATAGAAAGGCCAGAAAAGTCTTCAACTGTCATTAACCCTTTCAAGAAAACGGCAAAAACACGAGTTACTGGCTTTTAAAGCTTAAAGGCGCACAAGATTCTTGTGTACCTTAAAATCTTCAAAGTGGCGCCATTTCTCGAGCTTTTGATGGATTTCGATGTACTACACGTCAAAACAACGGCCTCTTCCAGTACTTAAAGATGAGCGTGCCAGTTTTGCCGTATTTGGAGTAGAAAACCCGAAAATGTGTTTTTTGTAAGCTAACCTTAATCTCTCAAAGTTACTTGTGTATCCTACAATCTTCAAAGTGGCGCCATTTCTCGAGCTTTTGATGGATTTCGATGCACTATACGGCAATACAACGTTCTCTTAATGTAGATTGCGTTTAGTGGATGGAAGTTTCCTGAATTTTGAGTAACAATACCAGAAAATGGCCTTTTTCTAACCTAAGCATAACCTCTAGGTCTCAAATAAAGAAATTATGGGATGGATCTAAGTCAAGTCAATTATGGGATAGAAAGGCCAGAAAAGTCTTCAACTGTCATTAACCCTTTCAAGAAAACGGCAAAAACACGAGTTACTGGCTTTTAAAGCTTAAAGGCGCACAAGATCTAGCATGTTTTCACAAAAGGGGGTGTTAGGTTCCAAGGCTCCTTTTGTGAAAACATGCTAGATCTTGTGTACCTTAAAATCTTCAAAGTGGCGCCATTTCTCGAGCTTTTGATGGATTTCGATGTACTACACGTCAAAACAACGGCCTCTTCCAGTACTTTAATTTGAGCGTGCCAGTTTTGCCGTATTTGGAGTAGAAAACCCGAAAATGTGTTTTTTGTAAGCTAACCTTAATCTCTCAAAGTTACTTGTGTATCCTACAATCTTCAAAGTGGCGCCATTTCTCGAGCTTTTGATGGATTTCGATGTACTACACGTCAAAACAACGGCCTCTTCCAGTACTTAAAGATGAGCGTGCCAGTTTTGCCGTATTTGGAGTAGAAAACCCGAAAATGTGTTTTTTTGTAAGCTAACCTTAATCTCTCAAAGTTACTTGTGTATCCTACAATCTTCAAAGTGGCGCCATTTCTCGAGCTTTTGATGGATTTCGATGCACTATACGGCAATACAACGTTCTCTTAATGTAGATTGCGTTTAGTGGATGGAAGTTTCCTGAATTTTGAGTAACAATACCAGAAAATGGCCTTTTTCTAACCTAAGCATAACCTCTAGGTCTCAAATAAAGAAATTATGGGATGGATCTAAGTCAAGTCAATTATGGGATAGAAAGGCCAGAAAAGTCTTCAACTGTCATTAACCCTTTCAAGAAAACGGCAAAAACACGAGTTACTGGCTTTTAAAGCTTAAAGGCGCACAAGATTCTTGTGTACCTTAAAATCTTCAAAGTGGCGCCATTTCTCGAGCTTTTGATGGATTTCGATGTACTACACGTCAAAACAACGGCCTCTTCCAGTACTTAAAGATGAGCGTGCCAGTTTTGCCGTATTTGGAGTAGAAAACCCGAAAATGTGTTTTTTGTAAGCTAACCTTAATCTCTCAAAGTTACTTGTGTATCCTACAATCTTCAAAGTGGCGCCATTTCTCGAGCTTTTGATGGATTTCGATGCACTATACGGCAATACAACGTTCTCTTAATGTAGATTGCGTTTAGTGGATGGAAGTTTCCTGAATTTTGAGTAACAATACCAGAAAATGGCCTTTTTCTAACCTAAGCATAACCTCTAGGTCTCAAATAAAGAAATTATGGGATGGATCTAAGTCAAGTCAATTATGGGATAGAAAGGCCAGAAAAGTCTTCAACTGTCATTAACCCTTTCAAGAAAACGGCAAAAACACGAGTTACTGGCTTTTAAAGCTTAAAGGCGCACAAGATCTAGCATGTTTTCACAAAAGGGGGTGTTAGGTTCCAAGGCTCCTTTTGTGAAAACATGCTAGATCTTGTGTACCTTAAAATCTTCAAAGTGGCGCCATTTCTCGAGCTTTTGATGGATTTCGATGTACTACACGTCAAAACAACGGCCTCTTCCAGTACTTTAAGATGAGCGTGCCAGTTTTGCCGTATTTGGAGTAGAAAACCCGAAAATGTGTTTTTTGTAAGCTAACCTTAATCTCTCAAAGTTACTTGTGTATCCTACAATCTTCAAAGTGGCGCCATTTCTCGAGCTTTTGATGGATTTCGATGTACTACACGTCAAAACAACGGCCTCTTCCAGTACTTAAAGATGAGCGTGCCAGTTTTGCCGTATTTGGAGTAGAAAACCCGAAAATGTGTTTTTTTGTAAGCTAACCTTAATCTCTCAAAGTTACTTGTGTATCCTACAATCTTCAAAGTGGCGCCATTTCTCGAGCTTTTGATGGATTTCGATGCACTATACGGCAATACAACGTTCTCTTAATGTAGATTGCGTTTAGTGGATGGAAGTTTCCTGAATTTTGAGTAACAATACCAGAAAATGGCCTTTTTCTAACCTAAGCATAACCTCTAGGTCTCAAATAAAGAAATTATGGGATGGATCTAAGTCAAGTCAATTATGGGATAGAAAGGCCAGAAAAGTCTTCAACTGTCATTAACCCTTTCAAGAAAACGGCAAAAACACGAGTTACTGGCTTTTAAAGCTTAAAGGCGCACAAGATCTAGCATGTTTTCACAAAAGGGGGTGTTAGGTTCCAAGGCTCCTTTTGTGAAAACATGCTAGATCTTGTGTACCTTAAAATCTTCAAAGTGGCGCCATTTCTCGAGCTTTTGATGGATTTCGATGTACTACACGTCAAAACAACGGCCTCTTCCAGTACTTTAAGATGAGCGTGCCAGTTTTGCCGTATTTGGAGTAGAAAACCCGAAAATGTGTTTTTTGTAAGCTAACCTTAATCTCTCAAAGTTACTTGTGTACCCTAAAATCTTCAAAGTGGCGCCATTTCTCGAGCTTTTGATGGATTTCGATGTACTACACGTCAAAACAACGGCCTCTTCCAGTACTTTAATTTGAGCGTGCCAGTTTTGCCGTATTTGGAGTAGAAAACCCGAAAATGTGTTTTTTGTAAGCTAACCTTAATCTCTCAAAGTTACTTGTGTATCCTACAATCTTCAAAGTGGCGCCATTTCTCGAGCTTTTGATGGATTTCGATGTACTACACGTCAAAACAACGGCCTCTTCCAGTACTTAAAGATGAGCGTGCCAGTTTTGCCGTATTTGGAGTAGAAAACCCGAAAATGTGTTTTTTGTAAGCTAACCTTAATCTCTCAAAGTTACTTGTGTATCCTACAATCTTCAAAGTGGCGCCATTTCTCGAGCTTTTGATGGATTTCGATGCACTATACGGCAATACAACGTTCTCTTAATGTAGATTGCGTTTAGTGGATGGAAGTTTCCTGAATTTTGAGTAACAATACCAGAAAATGGCCTTTTTCTAACCTAAGCATAACCTCTAGGTCTCAAATAAAGAAATTATGGGATGGATCTAAGTCAAGTCAATTATGGGATAGAAAGGCCAGAAAAGTCTTCAACTGTCATTAACCCTTTCAAGAAAACGGCAAAAACACGAGTTACTGGCTTTTAAAGCTTAAAGGCGCACAAGAATTCTTGTGTACCTTAAAATCTTCAAAGTGGCGCCATTTCTCGAGCTTTTGATGGATTTCGATGTACTACACGTCAAAACAACGGCCTCTTCCAGTACTTTAATTTGAGCGTGCCAGTTTTGCCGTATTTGGAGTAGAAAACCCGAAAATGTGTTTTTTGTAAGCTAACCTTAATCTCTCAAAGTTACTTGTGTACCCTAAAATCTTCAAAGTGGCGCCATTTCTCGAGCTTTTGATGGATTTCGATGTACTACACGTCAAAACAACGGCCTCTTCCAGTACTTTAATTTGAGCGTGCCAGTTTTGCCGTATTTGGAGTAGAAAACCCGAAAATGTGTTTTTTGTAAGCTAACCTTAATCTCTCAAAGTTACTTGTGTATCCTACAATCTTCAAAGTGGCGCCATTTCTCGAGCTTTTGATGGATTTCGATGTACTACACGTCAAAACAACGGCCTCTTCCAGTACTTTAAGATGAGCGTGCCAGTTTTGCCGTATTTGGAGTAGAAAACCCGAAAATGTGTTTTTTGTAAGCTAACCTTAATCTCTCAAAGTTACTTGTGTACCCTAAAATCTTCAAAGTGGCGCCATTTCTCGAGCTTTTGATGGATTTCGATGTACTACACGTCAAAACAACGGCCTCTTCCAGTACTTAAAGATGAGCGTGCCAGTTTTGCCGTATTTGGAGTAGAAAACCCGAAAATGTGTTTTTTGTAAGCTAACCTTAATCTCTCAAAGTTACTTGTGTATCCTACAATCTTCAAAGTGGCGCCATTTCTCGAGCTTTTGATGGATTTCGATGCACTATACGGCAATACAACGTTCTCTTAATGTAGATTGCGTTTAGTGGATGGAAGTTTCCTGAATTTTGAGTAACAATACCAGAAAATGGCCTTTTTCTAACCTAAGCATAACCTCTAGGTCTCAAATAAAGAAATTATGGGATGGATCTAAGTCAAGTCAATTATGGGATAGAAAGGCCAGAAAAGTCTTCAACTGTCATTAACCCTTTCAAGAAAACGGCAAAAACACGAGTTACTGGCTTTTAAAGCTTAAAGGCGCACAAGATTCTTGTGTACCTTAAAATCTTCAAAGTGGCGCCATTTCTCGAGCTTTTGATGGATTTCGATGTACTACACGTCAAAACAACGGCCTCTTCCAGTACTTTAATTTGAGCGTGCCAGTTTTGCCGTATTTGGAGTAGAAAACCCGAAAATGTGTTTTTTGTAAGCTAACCTTAATCTCTCAAAGTTACTTGTGTACCCTAAAATCTTCAAAGTGGCGCCATTTCTCGAGCTTTTGATGGATTTCGATGTACTACACGTCAAAACAACGGCCTCTTCCAGTACTTAAAGATGAGCGTGCCAGTTTTGCCGTATTTGGAGTAGAAAACCCGAAAATGTGTTTTTTGTAAGCTAACCTTAATCTCTCAAAGTTACTTGTGTATCCTACAATCTTCAAAGTGGCGCCATTTCTCGAGCTTTTGATGGATTTCGATGCACTATACGGCAATACAACGTTCTCTTAATGTAGATTGCGTTTAGTGGATGGAAGTTTCCTGAATTTTGAGTAACAATACCAGAAAATGGCCTTTTTCTAACCTAAGCATAACCTCTAGGTCTCAAATAAAGAAATTATGGGATGGATCTAAGTCAAGTCAATTATGGGATAGAAAGGCCAGAAAAGTCTTCAACTGTCATTAACCCTTTCAAGAAAACGGCAAAAACACGAGTTACTGGCTTTTAAAGCTTAAAGGCGCACAAGAATTCTTGTGTACCTTAAAATCTTCAAAGTGGCGCCATTTCTCGAGCTTTTGATGGATTTCGATGTACTACACGTCAAAACAACGGCCTCTTCCAGTACTTTAATTTGAGCGTGCCAGTTTTGCCGTATTTGGAGTAGAAAACCCGAAAATGTGTTTTTTGTAAGCTAACCTTAATCTCTCAAAGTTACTTGTGTATCCTACAATCTTCAAAGTGGCGCCATTTCTCGAGCTTTTGATGGATTTCGATGCACTATACGGCAATACAACGTTCTCTTAATGTAGATTGCGTTTAGTGGATGGAAGTTTCCTGAATTTTGAGTAACAATACCAGAAAATGGCCTTTTTCTAACCTAAGCATAACCTCTAGGTCTCAAATAAAGAAATTATGGGATGGATCTAAGTCAAGTCAATTATGGGATAGAAAGGCCAGAAAAGTCTTCAACTGTCATTAACCCTTTCAAGAAAACGGCAAAAACACGAGTTACTGGCTTTTAAAGCTTAAAGGCGCACAAGAATTCTTGTGTACCTTAAAATCTTCAAAGTGGCGCCATTTCTCGAGCTTTTGATGGATTTCGATGTACTACACGTCAAAACAACGGCCTCTTCCAGTACTTTAATTTGAGCGTGCCAGTTTTGCCGTATTTGGAGTAGAAAACCCGAAAATGTGTTTTTTGTAAGCTAACCTTAATCTCTCAAAGTTACTTGTGTACCCTAAAATCTTCAAAGTGGCGCCATTTCTCGAGCTTTTGATGGATTTCGATGTACTACACGTCAAAACAACGGCCTCTTCCAGTACTTAAAGATGAGCGTGCCAGTTTTGCCGTATTTGGAGTAGAAAACCCGAAAATGTGTTTTTTGTAAGCTAACCTTAATCTCTCAAAGTTACTTGTGTATCCTACAATCTTCAAAGTGGCGCCATTTCTCGAGCTTTTGATGGATTTCGATGCACTATACGGCAATACAACGTTCTCTTAATGTAGATTGCGTTTAGTGGATGGAAGTTTCCTGAATTTTGAGTAACAATACCAGAAAATGGCCTTTTTCTAACCTAAGCATAACCTCTAGGTCTCAAATAAAGAAATTATGGGATGGATCTAAGTCAAGTCAATTATGGGATAGAAAGGCCAGAAAAGTCTTCAACTGTCATTAACCCTTTCAAGAAAACGGCAAAAACACGAGTTACTGGCTTTTAAAGCTTAAAGGCGCACAAGATTCTTGTGTACCTTAAAATCTTCAAAGTGGCGCCATTTCTCGAGCTTTTGATGGATTTCGATGTACTACACGTCAAAACAACGGCCTCTTCCAGTACTTTAATTTGAGCGTGCCAGTTTTGCCGTATTTGGAGTAGAAAACCCGAAAATGTGTTTTTTGTAAGCTAACCTTAATCTCTCAAAGTTACTTGTGTACCCTAAAATCTTCAAAGTGGCGCCATTTCTCGAGCTTTTGATGGATTTCGATGTACTACACGTCAAAACAACGGCCTCTTCCAGTACTTAAAGATGAGCGTGCCAGTTTTGCCGTATTTGGAGTAGAAAACCCGAAAATGTGTTTTTTGTAAGCTAACCTTAATCTCTCAAAGTTACTTGTGTATCCTACAATCTTCAAAGTGGCGCCATTTCTCGAGCTTTTGATGGATTTCGATGCACTATACGGCAATACAACGTTCTCTTAATGTAGATTGCGTTTAGTGGATGGAAGTTTCCTGAATTTTGAGTAACAATACCAGAAAATGGCCTTTTTCTAACCTAAGCATAACCTCTAGGTCTCAAATAAAGAAATTATGGGATGGATCTAAGTCAAGTCAATTATGGGATAGAAAGGCCAGAAAAGTCTTCAACTGTCATTAACCCTTTCAAGAAAACGGCAAAAACACGAGTTACTGGCTTTTAAAGCTTAAAGGCGCACAAGAATTCTTGTGTACCTTAAAATCTTCAAAGTGGCGCCATTTCTCGAGCTTTTGATGGATTTCGATGTACTACACGTCAAAACAACGGCCTCTTCCAGTACTTTAATTTGAGCGTGCCAGTTTTGCCGTATTTGGAGTAGAAAACCCGAAAATGTGTTTTTTGTAAGCTAACCTTAATCTCTCAAAGTTACTTGTGTATCCTACAATCTTCAAAGTGGCGCCATTTCTCGAGCTTTTGATGGATTTCGATGCACTATACGGCAATACAACGTTCTCTTAATGTAGATTGCGTTTAGTGGATGGAAGTTTCCTGAATTTTGAGTAACAATACCAGAAAATGGCCTTTTTCTAACCTAAGCATAACCTCTAGGTCTCAAATAAAGAAATTATGGGATGGATCTAAGTCAAGTCAATTATGGGATAGAAAGGCCAGAAAAGTCTTCAACTGTCATTAACCCTTTCAAGAAAACGGCAAAAACACGAGTTACTGGCTTTTAAAGCTTAAAGGCGCACAAGAATTCTTGTGTACCTTAAAATCTTCAAAGTGGCGCCATTTCTCGAGCTTTTGATGGATTTCGATGTACTACACGTCAAAACAACGGCCTCTTCCAGTACTTTAATTTGAGCGTGCCAGTTTTGCCGTATTTGGAGTAGAAAACCCGAAAATGTGTTTTTTGTAAGCTAACCTTAATCTCTCAAAGTTACTTGTGTACCCTAAAATCTTCAAAGTGGCGCCATTTCTCGAGCTTTTGATGGATTTCGATGTACTACACGTCAAAACAACGGCCTCTTCCAGTACTTAAAGATGAGCGTGCCAGTTTTGCCGTATTTGGAGTAGAAAACCCGAAAATGTGTTTTTTGTAAGCTAACCTTAATCTCTCAAAGTTACTTGTGTATCCTACAATCTTCAAAGTGGCGCCATTTCTCGAGCTTTTGATGGATTTCGATGCACTATACGGCAATACAACGTTCTCTTAATGTAGATTGCGTTTAGTGGATGGAAGTTTCCTGAATTTTGAGTAACAATACCAGAAAATGGCCTTTTTCTAACCTAAGCATAACCTCTAGGTCTCAAATAAAGAAATTATGGGATGGATCTAAGTCAAGTCAATTATGGGATAGAAAGGCCAGAAAAGTCTTCAACTGTCATTAACCCTTTCAAGAAAACGGCAAAAACACGAGTTACTGGCTTTTAAAGCTTAAAGGCGCACAAGAATTCTTGTGTACCTTAAAATCTTCAAAGTGGCGCCATTTCTCGAGCTTTTGATGGATTTCGATGTACTACACGTCAAAACAACGGCCTCTTCCAGTACTTTAATTTGAGCGTGCCAGTTTTGCCGTATTTGGAGTAGAAAACCCGAAAATGTGTTTTTTGTAAGCTAACCTTAATCTCTCAAAGTTACTTGTGTATCCTACAATCTTCAAAGTGGCGCCATTTCTCGAGCTTTTGATGGATTTCGATGCACTATACGGCAATACAACGTTCTCTTAATGTAGATTGCGTTTAGTGGATGGAAGTTTCCTGAATTTTGAGTAACAATACCAGAAAATGGCCTTTTTCTAACCTAAGCATAACCTCTAGGTCTCAAATAAAGAAATTATGGGATGGATCTAAGTCAAGTCAATTATGGGATAGAAAGGCCAGAAAAGTCTTCAACTGTCATTAACCCTTTCAAGAAAACGGCAAAAACACGAGTTACTGGCTTTTAAAGCTTAAAGGCGCACAAGAATTCTTGTGTACCTTAAAATCTTCAAAGTGGCGCCATTTCTCGAGCTTTTGATGGATTTCGATGTACTACACGTCAAAACAACGGCCTCTTCCAGTACTTTAATTTGAGCGTGCCAGTTTTGCCGTATTTGGAGTAGAAAACCCGAAAATGTGTTTTTTGTAAGCTAACCTTAATCTCTCAAAGTTACTTGTGTACCCTAAAATCTTCAAAGTGGCGCCATTTCTCGAGCTTTTGATGGATTTCGATGTACTACACGTCAAAACAACGGCCTCTTCCAGTACTTAAAGATGAGCGTGCCAGTTTTGCCGTATTTGGAGTAGAAAACCCGAAAATGTGTTTTTTGTAAGCTAACCTTAATCTCTCAAAGTTACTTGTGTATCCTACAATCTTCAAAGTGGCGCCATTTCTCGAGCTTTTGATGGATTTCGATGCACTATACGGCAATACAACGTTCTCTTAATGTAGATTGCGTTTAGTGGATGGAAGTTTCCTGAATTTTGAGTAACAATACCAGAAAATGGCCTTTTTCTAACCTAAGCATAACCTCTAGGTCTCAAATAAAGAAATTATGGGATGGATCTAAGTCAAGTCAATTATGGGATAGAAAGGCCAGAAAAGTCTTCAACTGTCATTAACCCTTTCAAGAAAACGGCAAAAACACGAGTTACTGGCTTTTAAAGCTTAAAGGCGCACAAGAATTCTTGTGTACCTTAAAATCTTCAAAGTGGCGCCATTTCTCGAGCTTTTGATGGATTTCGATGTACTACACGTCAAAACAACGGCCTCTTCCAGTACTTTAATTTGAGCGTGCCAGTTTTGCCGTATTTGGAGTAGAAAACCCGAAAATGTGTTTTTTGTAAGCTAACCTTAATCTCTCAAAGTTACTTGTGTACCCTAAAATCTTCAAAGTGGCGCCATTTCTCGAGCTTTTGATGGATTTCGATGTACTACACGTCAAAACAACGGCCTCTTCCAGTACTTTAATTTGAGCGTGCCAGTTTTGCCGTATTTGGAGTAGAAAACCCGAAAATGTGTTTTTTGTAAGCTAACCTTAATCTCTCAAAGTTACTTGTGTATCCTACAATCTTCAAAGTGGCGCCATTTCTCGAGCTTTTGATGGATTTCGATGTACTACACGTCAAAACAACGGCCTCTTCCAGTACTTTAAGATGAGCGTGCCAGTTTTGCCGTATTTGGAGTAGAAAACCCGAAAATGTGTTTTTTGTAAGCTAACCTTAATCTCTCAAAGTTACTTGTGTACCCTAAAATCTTCAAAGTGGCGCCATTTCTCGAGCTTTTGATGGATTTCGATGTACTACACGTCAAAACAACGGCCTCTTCCAGTACTTAAAGATGAGCGTGCCAGTTTTGCCGTATTTGGAGTAGAAAACCCGAAAATGTGTTTTTTGTAAGCTAACCTTAATCTCTCAAAGTTACTTGTGTATCCTACAATCTTCAAAGTGGCGCCATTTCTCGAGCTTTTGATGGATTTCGATGCACTATACGGCAATACAACGTTCTCTTAATGTAGATTGCGTTTAGTGGATGGAAGTTTCCTGAATTTTGAGTAACAATACCAGAAAATGGCCTTTTTCTAACCTAAGCATAACCTCTAGGTCTCAAATAAAGAAATTATGGGATGGATCTAAGTCAAGTCAATTATGGGATAGAAAGGCCAGAAAAGTCTTCAACTGTCATTAACCCTTTCAAGAAAACGGCAAAAACACGAGTTACTGGCTTTTAAAGCTTAAAGGCGCACAAGATTCTTGTGTACCTTAAAATCTTCAAAGTGGCGCCATTTCTCGAGCTTTTGATGGATTTCGATGTACTACACGTCAAAACAACGGCCTCTTCCAGTACTTTAATTTGAGCGTGCCAGTTTTGCCGTATTTGGAGTAGAAAACCCGAAAATGTGTTTTTTGTAAGCTAACCTTAATCTCTCAAAGTTACTTGTGTACCCTAAAATCTTCAAAGTGGCGCCATTTCTCGAGCTTTTGATGGATTTCGATGTACTACACGTCAAAACAACGGCCTCTTCCAGTACTTAAAGATGAGCGTGCCAGTTTTGCCGTATTTGGAGTAGAAAACCCGAAAATGTGTTTTTTGTAAGCTAACCTTAATCTCTCAAAGTTACTTGTGTATCCTACAATCTTCAAAGTGGCGCCATTTCTCGAGCTTTTGATGGATTTCGATGCACTATACGGCAATACAACGTTCTCTTAATGTAGATTGCGTTTAGTGGATGGAAGTTTCCTGAATTTTGAGTAACAATACCAGAAAATGGCCTTTTTCTAACCTAAGCATAACCTCTAGGTCTCAAATAAAGAAATTATGGGATGGATCTAAGTCAAGTCAATTATGGGATAGAAAGGCCAGAAAAGTCTTCAACTGTCATTAACCCTTTCAAGAAAACGGCAAAAACACGAGTTACTGGCTTTTAAAGCTTAAAGGCGCACAAGAATTCTTGTGTACCTTAAAATCTTCAAAGTGGCGCCATTTCTCGAGCTTTTGATGGATTTCGATGTACTACACGTCAAAACAACGGCCTCTTCCAGTACTTTAATTTGAGCGTGCCAGTTTTGCCGTATTTGGAGTAGAAAACCCGAAAATGTGTTTTTTGTAAGCTAACCTTAATCTCTCAAAGTTACTTGTGTACCCTAAAATCTTCAAAGTGGCGCCATTTCTCGAGCTTTTGATGGATTTCGATGTACTACACGTCAAAACAACGGCCTCTTCCAGTACTTTAATTTGAGCGTGCCAGTTTTGCCGTATTTGGAGTAGAAAACCCGAAAATGTGTTTTTTGTAAGCTAACCTTAATCTCTCAAAGTTACTTGTGTATCCTACAATCTTCAAAGTGGCGCCATTTCTCGAGCTTTTGATGGATTTCGATGTACTACACGTCAAAACAACGGCCTCTTCCAGTACTTTAAGATGAGCGTGCCAGTTTTGCCGTATTTGGAGTAGAAAACCCGAAAATGTGTTTTTTGTAAGCTAACCTTAATCTCTCAAAGTTACTTGTGTACCCTAAAATCTTCAAAGTGGCGCCATTTCTCGAGCTTTTGATGGATTTCGATGTACTACACGTCAAAACAACGGCCTCTTCCAGTACTTAAAGATGAGCGTGCCAGTTTTGCCGTATTTGGAGTAGAAAACCCGAAAATGTGTTTTTTGTAAGCTAACCTTAATCTCTCAAAGTTACTTGTGTATCCTACAATCTTCAAAGTGGCGCCATTTCTCGAGCTTTTGATGGATTTCGATGCACTATACGGCAATACAACGTTCTCTTAATGTAGATTGCGTTTAGTGGATGGAAGTTTCCTGAATTTTGAGTAACAATACCAGAAAATGGCCTTTTTCTAACCTAAGCATAACCTCTAGGTCTCAAATAAAGAAATTATGGGATGGATCTAAGTCAAGTCAATTATGGGATAGAAAGGCCAGAAAAGTCTTCAACTGTCATTAACCCTTTCAAGAAAACGGCAAAAACACGAGTTACTGGCTTTTAAAGCTTAAAGGCGCACAAGATTCTTGTGTACCTTAAAATCTTCAAAGTGGCGCCATTTCTCGAGCTTTTGATGGATTTCGATGTACTACACGTCAAAACAACGGCCTCTTCCAGTACTTTAATTTGAGCGTGCCAGTTTTGCCGTATTTGGAGTAGAAAACCCGAAAATGTGTTTTTTGTAAGCTAACCTTAATCTCTCAAAGTTACTTGTGTACCCTAAAATCTTCAAAGTGGCGCCATTTCTCGAGCTTTTGATGGATTTCGATGTACTACACGTCAAAACAACGGCCTCTTCCAGTACTTAAAGATGAGCGTGCCAGTTTTGCCGTATTTGGAGTAGAAAACCCGAAAATGTGTTTTTTGTAAGCTAACCTTAATCTCTCAAAGTTACTTGTGTATCCTACAATCTTCAAAGTGGCGCCATTTCTCGAGCTTTTGATGGATTTCGATGCACTATACGGCAATACAACGTTCTCTTAATGTAGATTGCGTTTAGTGGATGGAAGTTTCCTGAATTTTGAGTAACAATACCAGAAAATGGCCTTTTTCTAACCTAAGCATAACCTCTAGGTCTCAAATAAAGAAATTATGGGATGGATCTAAGTCAAGTCAATTATGGGATAGAAAGGCCAGAAAAGTCTTCAACTGTCATTAACCCTTTCAAGAAAACGGCAAAAACACGAGTTACTGGCTTTTAAAGCTTAAAGGCGCACAAGAATTCTTGTGTACCTTAAAATCTTCAAAGTGGCGCCATTTCTCGAGCTTTTGATGGATTTCGATGTACTACACGTCAAAACAACGGCCTCTTCCAGTACTTTAATTTGAGCGTGCCAGTTTTGCCGTATTTGGAGTAGAAAACCCGAAAATGTGTTTTTTGTAAGCTAACCTTAATCTCTCAAAGTTACTTGTGTATCCTACAATCTTCAAAGTGGCGCCATTTCTCGAGCTTTTGATGGATTTCGATGCACTATACGGCAATACAACGTTCTCTTAATGTAGATTGCGTTTAGTGGATGGAAGTTTCCTGAATTTTGAGTAACAATACCAGAAAATGGCCTTTTTCTAACCTAAGCATAACCTCTAGGTCTCAAATAAAGAAATTATGGGATGGATCTAAGTCAAGTCAATTATGGGATAGAAAGGCCAGAAAAGTCTTCAACTGTCATTAACCCTTTCAAGAAAACGGCAAAAACACGAGTTACTGGCTTTTAAAGCTTAAAGGCGCACAAGATTCTTGTGTACCTTAAAATCTTCAAAGTGGCGCCATTTCTCGAGCTTTTGATGGATTTCGATGTACTACACGTCAAAACAACGGCCTCTTCCAGTACTTTAATTTGAGCGTGCCAGTTTTGCCGTATTTGGAGTAGAAAACCCGAAAATGTGTTTTTTGTAAGCTAACCTTAATCTCTCAAAGTTACTTGTGTACCCTAAAATCTTCAAAGTGGCGCCATTTCTCGAGCTTTTGATGGATTTCGATGTACTACACGTCAAAACAACGGCCTCTTCCAGTACTTAAAGATGAGCGTGCCAGTTTTGCCGTATTTGGAGTAGAAAACCCGAAAATGTGTTTTTTGTAAGCTAACCTTAATCTCTCAAAGTTACTTGTGTATCCTACAATCTTCAAAGTGGCGCCATTTCTCGAGCTTTTGATGGATTTCGATGCACTATACGGCAATACAACGTTCTCTTAATGTAGATTGCGTTTAGTGGATGGAAGTTTCCTGAATTTTGAGTAACAATACCAGAAAATGGCCTTTTTCTAACCTAAGCATAACCTCTAGGTCTCAAATAAAGAAATTATGGGATGGATCTAAGTCAAGTCAATTATGGGATAGAAAGGCCAGAAAAGTCTTCAACTGTCATTAACCCTTTCAAGAAAACGGCAAAAACACGAGTTACTGGCTTTTAAAGCTTAAAGGCGCACAAGAATTCTTGTGTACCTTAAAATCTTCAAAGTGGCGCCATTTCTCGAGCTTTTGATGGATTTCGATGTACTACACGTCAAAACAACGGCCTCTTCCAGTACTTTAATTTGAGCGTGCCAGTTTTGCCGTATTTGGAGTAGAAAACCCGAAAATGTGTTTTTTGTAAGCTAACCTTAATCTCTCAAAGTTACTTGTGTATCCTACAATCTTCAAAGTGGCGCCATTTCTCGAGCTTTTGATGGATTTCGATGCACTATACGGCAATACAACGTTCTCTTAATGTAGATTGCGTTTAGTGGATGGAAGTTTCCTGAATTTTGAGTAACAATACCAGAAAATGGCCTTTTTCTAACCTAAGCATAACCTCTAGGTCTCAAATAAAGAAATTATGGGATGGATCTAAGTCAAGTCAATTATGGGATAGAAAGGCCAGAAAAGTCTTCAACTGTCATTAACCCTTTCAAGAAAACGGCAAAAACACGAGTTACTGGCTTTTAAAGCTTAAAGGCGCACAAGAATTCTTGTGTACCTTAAAATCTTCAAAGTGGCGCCATTTCTCGAGCTTTTGATGGATTTCGATGTACTACACGTCAAAACAACGGCCTCTTCCAGTACTTTAATTTGAGCGTGCCAGTTTTGCCGTATTTGGAGTAGAAAACCCGAAAATGTGTTTTTTGTAAGCTAACCTTAATCTCTCAAAGTTACTTGTGTACCCTAAAATCTTCAAAGTGGCGCCATTTCTCGAGCTTTTGATGGATTTCGATGTACTACACGTCAAAACAACGGCCTCTTCCAGTACTTAAAGATGAGCGTGCCAGTTTTGCCGTATTTGGAGTAGAAAACCCGAAAATGTGTTTTTTGTAAGCTAACCTTAATCTCTCAAAGTTACTTGTGTATCCTACAATCTTCAAAGTGGCGCCATTTCTCGAGCTTTTGATGGATTTCGATGCACTATACGGCAATACAACGTTCTCTTAATGTAGATTGCGTTTAGTGGATGGAAGTTTCCTGAATTTTGAGTAACAATACCAGAAAATGGCCTTTTTCTAACCTAAGCATAACCTCTAGGTCTCAAATAAAGAAATTATGGGATGGATCTAAGTCAAGTCAATTATGGGATAGAAAGGCCAGAAAAGTCTTCAACTGTCATTAACCCTTTCAAGAAAACGGCAAAAACACGAGTTACTGGCTTTTAAAGCTTAAAGGCGCACAAGAATTCTTGTGTACCTTAAAATCTTCAAAGTGGCGCCATTTCTCGAGCTTTTGATGGATTTCGATGTACTACACGTCAAAACAACGGCCTCTTCCAGTACTTTAATTTGAGCGTGCCAGTTTTGCCGTATTTGGAGTAGAAAACCCGAAAATGTGTTTTTTGTAAGCTAACCTTAATCTCTCAAAGTTACTTGTGTACCCTAAAATCTTCAAAGTGGCGCCATTTCTCGAGCTTTTGATGGATTTCGATGTACTACACGTCAAAACAACGGCCTCTTCCAGTACTTTAATTTGAGCGTGCCAGTTTTGCCGTATTTGGAGTAGAAAACCCGAAAATGTGTTTTTTGTAAGCTAACCTTAATCTCTCAAAGTTACTTGTGTATCCTACAATCTTCAAAGTGGCGCCATTTCTCGAGCTTTTGATGGATTTCGATGTACTACACGTCAAAACAACGGCCTCTTCCAGTACTTTAAGATGAGCGTGCCAGTTTTGCCGTATTTGGAGTAGAAAACCCGAAAATGTGTTTTTTGTAAGCTAACCTTAATCTCTCAAAGTTACTTGTGTACCCTAAAATCTTCAAAGTGGCGCCATTTCTCGAGCTTTTGATGGATTTCGATGTACTACACGTCAAAACAACGGCCTCTTCCAGTACTTAAAGATGAGCGTGCCAGTTTTGCCGTATTTGGAGTAGAAAACCCGAAAATGTGTTTTTTGTAAGCTAACCTTAATCTCTCAAAGTTACTTGTGTATCCTACAATCTTCAAAGTGGCGCCATTTCTCGAGCTTTTGATGGATTTCGATGCACTATACGGCAATACAACGTTCTCTTAATGTAGATTGCGTTTAGTGGATGGAAGTTTCCTGAATTTTGAGTAACAATACCAGAAAATGGCCTTTTTCTAACCTAAGCATAACCTCTAGGTCTCAAATAAAGAAATTATGGGATGGATCTAAGTCAAGTCAATTATGGGATAGAAAGGCCAGAAAAGTCTTCAACTGTCATTAACCCTTTCAAGAAAACGGCAAAAACACGAGTTACTGGCTTTTAAAGCTTAAAGGCGCACAAGATCTAGCATGTTTTCACAAAAGGGGGTGTTAGGTTCCAAGGCTCCTTTTGTGAAAACATGCTAGATCTTGTGTACCTTAAAATCTTCAAAGTGGCGCCATTTCTCGAGCTTTTGATGGATTTCGATGTACTACACGTAAAAACAACGGCCTCTTCCAGTACTTTAATTTGAGCGTGCCAGTTTTGCCGTATTTGGAGTAGAAAACCCGAAAATGTGTTTTTTGTAAGCTAACCTTAATCTCTCAAAGTTACTTGTGTACCCTAAAATCTTCAAAGTGGCGCCATTTCTCGAGCTTTTGATGGATTTCGATGTACTACACGTCAAAACAACGGCCTCTTCCAGTACTTTAATTTGAGCGTGCCAGTTTTGCCGTATTTGGAGTAGAAAACCCGAAAATGTGTTTTTTGTAAGCTAACCTTAATCTCTCAAAGTTACTTGTGTATCCTACAATCTTCAAAGTGGCGCCATTTCTCGAGCTTTTGATGGATTTCGATGTACTACACGTCAAAACAACGGCCTCTTCCAGTACTTTAATTTGAGCGTGCCAGTTTTGCCGTATTTGGAGTAGAAAACCCGAAAATGTGTTTTTTGTAAGCTAACCTTAATCTCTCAAAGTTACTTGTGTATCCTACAATCTTCAAAGTGGCGCCATTTCTCGAGCTTTTGATGGATTTCGATGTACTACACGTCAAAACAACGGCCTCTTCCAGTACTTTAAGATGAGCGTGCCAGTTTTGCCGTATTTGGAGTAGAAAACCCGAAAATGTGTTTTTTGTAAGCTAACCTTAATCTCTCAAAGTTACTTGTGTACCCTAAAATCTTCAAAGTGGCGCCATTTCTCGAGCTTTTGATGGATTTCGATGTACTACACGTCAAAACAACGGCCTCTTCCAGTACTTAAAGATGAGCGTGCCAGTTTTGCCGTATTTGGAGTAGAAAACCCGAAAATGTGTTTTTTGTAAGCTAACCTTAATCTCTCAAAGTTACTTGTGTATCCTACAATCTTCAAAGTGGCGCCATTTCTCGAGCTTTTGATGGATTTCGATGCACTATACGGCAATACAACGTTCTCTTAATGTAGATTGCGTTTAGTGGATGGAAGTTTCCTGAATTTTGAGTAACAATACCAGAAAATGGCCTTTTTCTAACCTAAGCATAACCTCTAGGTCTCAAATAAAGAAATTATGGGATGGATCTAAGTCAAGTCAATTATGGGATAGAAAGGCCAGAAAAGTCTTCAACTGTCATTAACCCTTTCAAGAAAACGGCAAAAACACGAGTTACTGGCTTTTAAAGCTTAAAGGCGCACAAGATTCTTGTGTACCTTAAAATCTTCAAAGTGGCGCCATTTCTCGAGCTTTTGATGGATTTCGATGTACTACACGTCAAAACAACGGCCTCTTCCAGTACTTTAATTTGAGCGTGCCAGTTTTGCCGTATTTGGAGTAGAAAACCCGAAAATGTGTTTTTTGTAAGCTAACCTTAATCTCTCAAAGTTACTTGTGTACCCTAAAATCTTCAAAGTGGCGCCATTTCTCGAGCTTTTGATGGATTTCGATGTACTACACGTCAAAACAACGGCCTCTTCCAGTACTTAAAGATGAGCGTGCCAGTTTTGCCGTATTTGGAGTAGAAAACCCGAAAATGTGTTTTTTGTAAGCTAACCTTAATCTCTCAAAGTTACTTGTGTATCCTACAATCTTCAAAGTGGCGCCATTTCTCGAGCTTTTGATGGATTTCGATGCACTATACGGCAATACAACGTTCTCTTAATGTAGATTGCGTTTAGTGGATGGAAGTTTCCTGAATTTTGAGTAACAATACCAGAAAATGGCCTTTTTCTAACCTAAGCATAACCTCTAGGTCTCAAATAAAGAAATTATGGGATGGATCTAAGTCAAGTCAATTATGGGATAGAAAGGCCAGAAAAGTCTTCAACTGTCATTAACCCTTTCAAGAAAACGGCAAAAACACGAGTTACTGGCTTTTAAAGCTTAAAGGCGCACAAGAATTCTTGTGTACCTTAAAATCTTCAAAGTGGCGCCATTTCTCGAGCTTTTGATGGATTTCGATGTACTACACGTCAAAACAACGGCCTCTTCCAGTACTTTAATTTGAGCGTGCCAGTTTTGCCGTATTTGGAGTAGAAAACCCGAAAATGTGTTTTTTGTAAGCTAACCTTAATCTCTCAAAGTTACTTGTGTATCCTACAATCTTCAAAGTGGCGCCATTTCTCGAGCTTTTGATGGATTTCGATGCACTATACGGCAATACAACGTTCTCTTAATGTAGATTGCGTTTAGTGGATGGAAGTTTCCTGAATTTTGAGTAACAATACCAGAAAATGGCCTTTTTCTAACCTAAGCATAACCTCTAGGTCTCAAATAAAGAAATTATGGGATGGATCTAAGTCAAGTCAATTATGGGATAGAAAGGCCAGAAAAGTCTTCAACTGTCATTAACCCTTTCAAGAAAACGGCAAAAACACGAGTTACTGGCTTTTAAAGCTTAAAGGCGCACAAGATTCTTGTGTACCTTAAAATCTTCAAAGTGGCGCCATTTCTCGAGCTTTTGATGGATTTCGATGTACTACACGTCAAAACAACGGCCTCTTCCAGTACTTTAATTTGAGCGTGCCAGTTTTGCCGTATTTGGAGTAGAAAACCCGAAAATGTGTTTTTTGTAAGCTAACCTTAATCTCTCAAAGTTACTTGTGTACCCTAAAATCTTCAAAGTGGCGCCATTTCTCGAGCTTTTGATGGATTTCGATGTACTACACGTCAAAACAACGGCCTCTTCCAGTACTTAAAGATGAGCGTGCCAGTTTTGCCGTATTTGGAGTAGAAAACCCGAAAATGTGTTTTTTGTAAGCTAACCTTAATCTCTCAAAGTTACTTGTGTATCCTACAATCTTCAAAGTGGCGCCATTTCTCGAGCTTTTGATGGATTTCGATGCACTATACGGCAATACAACGTTCTCTTAATGTAGATTGCGTTTAGTGGATGGAAGTTTCCTGAATTTTGAGTAACAATACCAGAAAATGGCCTTTTTCTAACCTAAGCATAACCTCTAGGTCTCAAATAAAGAAATTATGGGATGGATCTAAGTCAAGTCAATTATGGGATAGAAAGGCCAGAAAAGTCTTCAACTGTCATTAACCCTTTCAAGAAAACGGCAAAAACACGAGTTACTGGCTTTTAAAGCTTAAAGGCGCACAAGAATTCTTGTGTACCTTAAAATCTTCAAAGTGGCGCCATTTCTCGAGCTTTTGATGGATTTCGATGTACTACACGTCAAAACAACGGCCTCTTCCAGTACTTTAATTTGAGCGTGCCAGTTTTGCCGTATTTGGAGTAGAAAACCCGAAAATGTGTTTTTTGTAAGCTAACCTTAATCTCTCAAAGTTACTTGTGTATCCTACAATCTTCAAAGTGGCGCCATTTCTCGAGCTTTTGATGGATTTCGATGCACTATACGGCAATACAACGTTCTCTTAATGTAGATTGCGTTTAGTGGATGGAAGTTTCCTGAATTTTGAGTAACAATACCAGAAAATGGCCTTTTTCTAACCTAAGCATAACCTCTAGGTCTCAAATAAAGAAATTATGGGATGGATCTAAGTCAAGTCAATTATGGGATAGAAAGGCCAGAAAAGTCTTCAACTGTCATTAACCCTTTCAAGAAAACGGCAAAAACACGAGTTACTGGCTTTTAAAGCTTAAAGGCGCACAAGAATTCTTGTGTACCTTAAAATCTTCAAAGTGGCGCCATTTCTCGAGCTTTTGATGGATTTCGATGTACTACACGTCAAAACAACGGCCTCTTCCAGTACTTTAATTTGAGCGTGCCAGTTTTGCCGTATTTGGAGTAGAAAACCCGAAAATGTGTTTTTTGTAAGCTAACCTTAATCTCTCAAAGTTACTTGTGTACCCTAAAATCTTCAAAGTGGCGCCATTTCTCGAGCTTTTGATGGATTTCGATGTACTACACGTCAAAACAACGGCCTCTTCCAGTACTTAAAGATGAGCGTGCCAGTTTTGCCGTATTTGGAGTAGAAAACCCGAAAATGTGTTTTTTGTAAGCTAACCTTAATCTCTCAAAGTTACTTGTGTATCCTACAATCTTCAAAGTGGCGCCATTTCTCGAGCTTTTGATGGATTTCGATGCACTATACGGCAATACAACGTTCTCTTAATGTAGATTGCGTTTAGTGGATGGAAGTTTCCTGAATTTTGAGTAACAATACCAGAAAATGGCCTTTTTCTAACCTAAGCATAACCTCTAGGTCTCAAATAAAGAAATTATGGGATGGATCTAAGTCAAGTCAATTATGGGATAGAAAGGCCAGAAAAGTCTTCAACTGTCATTAACCCTTTCAAGAAAACGGCAAAAACACGAGTTACTGGCTTTTAAAGCTTAAAGGCGCACAAGAATTCTTGTGTACCTTAAAATCTTCAAAGTGGCGCCATTTCTCGAGCTTTTGATGGATTTCGATGTACTACACGTCAAAACAACGGCCTCTTCCAGTACTTTAATTTGAGCGTGCCAGTTTTGCCGTATTTGGAGTAGAAAACCCGAAAATGTGTTTTTTGTAAGCTAACCTTAATCTCTCAAAGTTACTTGTGTACCCTAAAATCTTCAAAGTGGCGCCATTTCTCGAGCTTTTGATGGATTTCGATGTACTACACGTCAAAACAACGGCCTCTTCCAGTACTTTAATTTGAGCGTGCCAGTTTTGCCGTATTTGGAGTAGAAAACCCGAAAATGTGTTTTTTGTAAGCTAACCTTAATCTCTCAAAGTTACTTGTGTATCCTACAATCTTCAAAGTGGCGCCATTTCTCGAGCTTTTGATGGATTTCGATGTACTACACGTCAAAACAACGGCCTCTTCCAGTACTTTAAGATGAGCGTGCCAGTTTTGCCGTATTTGGAGTAGAAAACCCGAAAATGTGTTTTTTGTAAGCTAACCTTAATCTCTCAAAGTTACTTGTGTACCCTAAAATCTTCAAAGTGGCGCCATTTCTCGAGCTTTTGATGGATTTCGATGTACTACACGTCAAAACAACGGCCTCTTCCAGTACTTAAAGATGAGCGTGCCAGTTTTGCCGTATTTGGAGTAGAAAACCCGAAAATGTGTTTTTTGTAAGCTAACCTTAATCTCTCAAAGTTACTTGTGTATCCTACAATCTTCAAAGTGGCGCCATTTCTCGAGCTTTTGATGGATTTCGATGCACTATACGGCAATACAACGTTCTCTTAATGTAGATTGCGTTTAGTGGATGGAAGTTTCCTGAATTTTGAGTAACAATACCAGAAAATGGCCTTTTTCTAACCTAAGCATAACCTCTAGGTCTCAAATAAAGAAATTATGGGATGGATCTAAGTCAAGTCAATTATGGGATAGAAAGGCCAGAAAAGTCTTCAACTGTCATTAACCCTTTCAAGAAAACGGCAAAAACACGAGTTACTGGCTTTTAAAGCTTAAAGGCGCACAAGATCTAGCATGTTTTCACAAAAGGGGGTGTTAGGTTCCAAGGCTCCTTTTGTGAAAACATGCTAGATCTTGTGTACCTTAAAATCTTCAAAGTGGCGCCATTTCTCGAGCTTTTGATGGATTTCGATGTACTACACGTCAAAACAACGGCCTCTTCCAGTACTTTAATTTGAGCGTGCCAGTTTTGCCGTATTTGGAGTAGAAAACCCGAAAATGTGTTTTTTGTAAGCTAACCTTAATCTCTCAAAGTTACTTGTGTACCCTAAAATCTTCAAAGTGGCGCCATTTCTCGAGCTTTTGATGGATTTCGATGTACTACACGTCAAAACAACGGCCTCTTCCAGTACTTTAATTTGAGCGTGCCAGTTTTGCCGTATTTGGAGTAGAAAACCCGAAAATGTGTTTTTTGTAAGCTAACCTTAATCTCTCAAAGTTACTTGTGTATCCTACAATCTTCAAAGTGGCGCCATTTCTCGAGCTTTTGATGGATTTCGATGTACTACACGTCAAAACAACGGCCTCTTCCAGTACTTTAATTTGAGCGTGCCAGTTTTGCCGTATTTGGAGTAGAAAACCCGAAAATGTGTTTTTTGTAAGCTAACCTTAATCTCTCAAAGTTACTTGTGTATCCTACAATCTTCAAAGTGGCGCCATTTCTCGAGCTTTTGATGGATTTCGATGTACTACACGTCAAAACAACGGCCTCTTCCAGTACTTTAATTTGAGCGTGCCAGTTTTGCCGTATTTGGAGTAGAAAACCCGAAAATGTGTTTTTTGTAAGCTAACCTTAATCTCTCAAAGTTACTTGTGTATCCTACAATCTTCAAAGTGGCGCCATTTCTCGAGCTTTTGATGGATTTCGATGTACTACACGTCAAAACAACGGCCTCTTCCAGTACTTAAAGATGAGCGTGCCAGTTTTGCCGTATTTGGAGTAGAAAACCCGAAAATGTGTTTTTTTGTAAGCTAACCTTAATCTCTCAAAGTTACTTGTGTATCCTACAATCTTCAAAGTGGCGCCATTTCTCGAGCTTTTGATGGATTTCGATGCACTATACGGCAATACAACGTTCTCTTAATGTAGATTGCGTTTAGTGGATGGAAGTTTCCTGACTTTTGAGTAACAATACCAGAAAATGGCCTTTTTCTAACCTAAGCATAACCTCTAGGTCTCAAATAAAGAAATTATGGGATGGATCTAAGTCAAGTCAATTATGGGATAGAAAGGCCAGAAAAGTCTTCAACTGTCATTAACCCTTTCAAGAAAACGGCAAAAACACGAGTTACTGGCTTTTAAAGCTTAAAGGCGCACAAGAATTCTTGTGTACCTTAAAATCTTCAAAGTGGCGCCATTTCTCGAGCTTTTGATGGATTTCGATGTACTACACGTCAAAACAACGGCCTCTTCCAGTACTTTAATTTGAGCGTGCCAGTTTTGCCGTATTTGGAGTAGAAAACCCGAAAATGTGTTTTTTGTAAGCTAACCTTAATCTCTCAAAGTTACTTGTGTATCCTACAATCTTCAAAGTGGCGCCATTTCTCGAGCTTTTGATGGATTTCGATGTACTACACGTCAAAACAACGGCCTCTTCCAGTACTTAAAGATGAGCGTGCCAGTTTTGCCGTATTTGGAGTAGAAAACCCGAAAATGTGTTTTTTTGTAAGCTAACCTTAATCTCTCAAAGTTACTTGTGTATCCTACAATCTTCAAAGTGGCGCCATTTCTCGAGCTTTTGATGGATTTCGATGCACTATACGGCAATACAACGTTCTCTTAATGTAGATTGCGTTTAGTGGATGGAAGTTTCCTGACTTTTGAGTAACAATACCAGAAAATGGCCTTTTTCTAACCTAAGCATAACCTCTAGGTCTCAAATAAAGAAATTATGGGATGGATCTAAGTCAAGTCAATTATGGGATAGAAAGGCCAGAAAAGTCTTCAACTGTCATTAACCCTTTCAAGAAAACGGCAAAAACACGAGTTACTGGCTTTTAAAGCTTAAAGGCGCACAAGAATTCTTGTGTACCTTAAAATCTTCAAAGTGGCGCCATTTCTCGAGCTTTTGATGGATTTCGATGTACTACACGTCAAAACAACGGCCTCTTCCAGTACTTTAATTTGAGCGTGCCAGTTTTGCCGTATTTGGAGTAGAAAACCCGAAAATGTGTTTTTTGTAAGCTAACCTTAATCTCTCAAAGTTACTTGTGTATCCTACAATCTTCAAAGTGGCGCCATTTCTCGAGCTTTTGATGGATTTCGATGTACTACACGTCAAAACAACGGCCTCTTCCAGTACTTAAAGATGAGCGTGCCAGTTTTGCCGTATTTGGAGTAGAAAACCCGAAAATGTGTTTTTTGTAAGCTAACCTTAATCTCTCAAAGTTACTTGTGTATCCTACAATCTTCAAAGTGGCGCCATTTCTCGAGCTTTTGATGGATTTCGATGCACTATACGGCAATACAACGTTCTCTTAATGTAGATTGCGTTTAGTGGATGGAAGTTTCCTGAATTTTGAGTAACAATACCAGAAAATGGCCTTTTTCTAACCTAAGCATAACCTCTAGGTCTCAAATAAAGAAATTATGGGATGGATCTAAGTCAAGTCAATTATGGGATAGAAAGGCCAGAAAAGTCTTCAACTGTCATTAACCCTTTCAAGAAAACGGCAAAAACACGAGTTACTGGCTTTTAAAGCTTAAAGGCGCACAAGAATTCTTGTGTACCTTAAAATCTTCAAAGTGGCGCCATTTCTCGAGCTTTTGATGGATTTCGATGTACTACACGTCAAAACAACGGCCTCTTCCAGTACTTTAATTTGAGCGTGCCAGTTTTGCCGTATTTGGAGTAGAAAACCCGAAAATGTGTTTTTTGTAAGCTAACCTTAATCTCTCAAAGTTACTTGTGTACCCTAAAATCTTCAAAGTGGCGCCATTTCTCGAGCTTTTGATGGATTTCGATGTACTACACGTCAAAACAACGGCCTCTTCCAGTACTTTAATTTGAGCGTGCCAGTTTTGCCGTATTTGGAGTAGAAAACCCGAAAATGTGTTTTTTGTAAGCTAACCTTAATCTCTCAAAGTTACTTGTGTATCCTACAATCTTCAAAGTGGCGCCATTTCTCGAGCTTTTGATGGATTTCGATGTACTACACGTCAAAACAACGGCCTCTTCCAGTACTTTAAGATGAGCGTGCCAGTTTTGCCGTATTTGGAGTAGAAAACCCGAAAATGTGTTTTTTGTAAGCTAACCTTAATCTCTCAAAGTTACTTGTGTACCCTAAAATCTTCAAAGTGGCGCCATTTCTCGAGCTTTTGATGGATTTCGATGTACTACACGTCAAAACAACGGCCTCTTCCAGTACTTAAAGATGAGCGTGCCAGTTTTGCCGTATTTGGAGTAGAAAACCCGAAAATGTGTTTTTTGTAAGCTAACCTTAATCTCTCAAAGTTACTTGTGTATCCTACAATCTTCAAAGTGGCGCCATTTCTCGAGCTTTTGATGGATTTCGATGCACTATACGGCAATACAACGTTCTCTTAATGTAGATTGCGTTTAGTGGATGGAAGTTTCCTGAATTTTGAGTAACAATACCAGAAAATGGCCTTTTTCTAACCTAAGCATAACCTCTAGGTCTCAAATAAAGAAATTATGGGATGGATCTAAGTCAAGTCAATTATGGGATAGAAAGGCCAGAAAAGTCTTCAACTGTCATTAACCCTTTCAAGAAAACGGCAAAAACACGAGTTACTGGCTTTTAAAGCTTAAAGGCGCACAAGAATTCTTGTGTACCTTAAAATCTTCAAAGTGGCGCCATTTCTCGAGCTTTTGATGGATTTCGATGTACTACACGTCAAAACAACGGCCTCTTCCAGTACTTTAATTTGAGCGTGCCAGTTTTGCCGTATTTGGAGTAGAAAACCCGAAAATGTGTTTTTTGTAAGCTAACCTTAATCTCTCAAAGTTACTTGTGTACCCTAAAATCTTCAAAGTGGCGCCATTTCTCGAGCTTTTGATGGATTTCGATGTACTACACGTCAAAACAACGGCCTCTTCCAGTACTTTAATTTGAGCGTGCCAGTTTTGCCGTATTTGGAGTAGAAAACCCGAAAATGTGTTTTTTGTAAGCTAACCTTAATCTCTCAAAGTTACTTGTGTACCCTAAAATCTTCAAAGTGGCGCCATTTCTCGAGCTTTTGATGGATTTCGATGTACTACACGTCAAAACAACGGCCTCTTCCAGTACTTAAAGATGAGCGTGCCAGTTTTGCCGTATTTGGAGTAGAAAACCCGAAAATGTGTTTTTTGTAAGCTAACCTTAATCTCTCAAAGTTACTTGTGTATCCTACAATCTTCAAAGTGGCGCCATTTCTCGAGCTTTTGATGGATTTCGATGCACTATACGGCAATACAACGTTCTCTTAATGTAGATTGCGTTTAGTGGATGGAAGTTTCCTGAATTTTGAGTAACAATACCAGAAAATGGCCTTTTTCTAACCTAAGCATAACCTCTAGGTCTCAAATAAAGAAATTATGGGATGGATCTAAGTCAAGTCAATTATGGGATAGAAAGGCCAGAAAAGTCTTCAACTGTCATTAACCCTTTCAAGAAAACGGCAAAAACACGAGTTACTGGCTTTTAAAGCTTAAAGGCGCACAAGAATTCTTGTGTACCTTAAAATCTTCAAAGTGGCGCCATTTCTCGAGCTTTTGATGGATTTCGATGTACTACACGTCAAAACAACGGCCTCTTCCAGTACTTTAATTTGAGCGTGCCAGTTTTGCCGTATTTGGAGTAGAAAACCCGAAAATGTGTTTTTTGTAAGCTAACCTTAATCTCTCAAAGTTACTTGTGTACCCTAAAATCTTCAAAGTGGCGCCATTTCTCGAGCTTTTGATGGATTTCGATGTACTACACGTCAAAACAACGGCCTCTTCCAGTACTTAAAGATGAGCGTGCCAGTTTTGCCGTATTTGGAGTAGAAAACCCGAAAATGTGTTTTTTGTAAGCTAACCTTAATCTCTCAAAGTTACTTGTGTATCCTACAATCTTCAAAGTGGCGCCATTTCTCGAGCTTTTGATGGATTTCGATGTACTACACGTCAAAACAACGGCCTCTTCCAGTACTTTAATTTGAGCGTGCCAGTTTTGCCGTATTTGGAGTAGAAAACCCGAAAATGTGTTTTTTGTAAGCTAACCTTAATCTCTCAAAGTTACTTGTGTATCCTACAATCTTCAAAGTGGCGCCATTTCTCGAGCTTTTGATGGATTTCGATGTACTACACGTCAAAACAACGGCCTCTTCCAGTACTTAAAGATGAGCGTGCCAGTTTTGCCGTATTTGGAGTAGAAAACCCGAAAATGTGTTTTTTTGTAAGCTAACCTTAATCTCTCAAAGTTACTTGTGTATCCTACAATCTTCAAAGTGGCGCCATTTCTCGAGCTTTTGATGGATTTCGATGCACTATACGGCAATACAACGTTCTCTTAATGTAGATTGCGTTTAGTGGATGGAAGTTTCCTGACTTTTGAGTAACAATACCAGAAAATGGCCTTTTTCTAACCTAAGCATAACCTCTAGGTCTCAAATAAAGAAATTATGGGATGGATCTAAGTCAAGTCAATTATGGGATAGAAAGGCCAGAAAAGTCTTCAACTGTCATTAACCCTTTCAAGAAAACGGCAAAAACACGAGTTACTGGCTTTTAAAGCTTAAAGGCGCACAAGAATTCTTGTGTACCTTAAAATCTTCAAAGTGGCGCCATTTCTCGAGCTTTTGATGGATTTCGATGTACTACACGTCAAAACAACGGCCTCTTCCAGTACTTTAATTTGAGCGTGCCAGTTTTGCCGTATTTGGAGTAGAAAACCCGAAAATGTGTTTTTTGTAAGCTAACCTTAATCTCTCAAAGTTACTTGTGTATCCTACAATCTTCAAAGTGGCGCCATTTCTCGAGCTTTTGATGGATTTCGATGTACTACACGTCAAAACAACGGCCTCTTCCAGTACTTAAAGATGAGCGTGCCAGTTTTGCCGTATTTGGAGTAGAAAACCCGAAAATGTGTTTTTTTGTAAGCTAACCTTAATCTCTCAAAGTTACTTGTGTATCCTACAATCTTCAAAGTGGCGCCATTTCTCGAGCTTTTGATGGATTTCGATGCACTATACGGCAATACAACGTTCTCTTAATGTAGATTGCGTTTAGTGGATGGAAGTTTCCTGACTTTTGAGTAACAATACCAGAAAATGGCCTTTTTCTAACCTAAGCATAACCTCTAGGTCTCAAATAAAGAAATTATGGGATGGATCTAAGTCAAGTCAATTATGGGATAGAAAGGCCAGAAAAGTCTTCAACTGT
Source organism: Actinernus sp. WN-2022 (assembly GCA_030867875.1). Taxonomy (NCBI): domain Eukaryota; kingdom Metazoa; phylum Cnidaria; class Anthozoa; order Actiniaria; family Actinernidae; genus Actinernus; species Actinernus sp. WN-2022. Next base: position 147,426 of record JAOWCC010000126.1, read on the forward strand.
CATTAACCCTTTCAAGAAAACGGCAAAAACACGAGTTACTGGCTTTTAAAGCTTAAAGGCGCACAAGAATTCTTGTGTACCTTAAAATCTTCAAAGTGGCGCCATTTCTCGAGCTTTTGATGGATTTCGATGTACTACACGTCAAAACAACGGCCTCTTCCAGTACTTTAATTTGAGCGTGCCAGTTTTGCCGTATTTGGAGTAGAAAACCCGAAAATGTGTTTTTTGTAAGCTAACCTTAATCTCTCAAAGTTACTTGTGTATCCTACAATCTTCAAAGTGGCGCCATTTCTCGAGCTTTTGATGGATTTCGATGTACTACACGTCAAAACAACGGCCTCTTCCAGTACTTAAAGATGAGCGTGCCAGTTTTGCCGTATTTGGAGTAGAAAACCCGAAAATGTGTTTTTTGTAAGCTAACCTTAATCTCTCAAAGTTACTTGTGTATCCTACAATCTTCAAAGTGGCGCCATTTCTCGAGCTTTTGATGGATTTCGATGCACTATACGGCAATACAACGTTCTCTTAATGTAGATTGCGTTTAGTGGATGGAAGTTTCCTGAATTTTGAGTAACAATACCAGAAAATGGCCTTTTTCTAACCTAAGCATAACCTCTAGGTCTCAAATAAAGAAATTATGGGATGGATCTAAGTCAAGTCAATTATGGGATAGAAAGGCCAGAAAAGTCTTCAACTGTCATTAACCCTTTCAAGAAAACGGCAAAAACACGAGTTACTGGCTTTTAAAGCTTAAAGGCGCACAAGAATTCTTGTGTACCTTAAAATCTTCAAAGTGGCGCCATTTCTCGAGCTTTTGATGGATTTCGATGTACTACACGTCAAAACAACGGCCTCTTCCAGTACTTTAATTTGAGCGTGCCAGTTTTGCCGTATTTGGAGTAGAAAACCCGAAAATGTGTTTTTTGTAAGCTAACCTTAATCTCTCAAAGTTACTTGTGTACCCTAAAATCTTCAAAGTGGCGCCATTTCTCGAGCTTTTGATGGATTTCGATGTACTACACGTCAAAACAACGGCCTCTTCCAGTACTTTAATTTGAGCGTGCCAGTTTTGCCGTATTTGGAGTAGAAAACCCGAAAATGTGTTTTTTGTAAGCTAACCTTAATCTCTCAAAGTTACTTGTGTATCCTACAATCTTCAAAGTGGCGCCATTTCTCGAGCTTTTGATGGATTTCGATGTACTACACGTCAAAACAACGGCCTCTTCCAGTACTTTAAGATGAGCGTGCCAGTTTTGCCGTATTTGGAGTAGAAAACCCGAAAATGTGTTTTTTGTAAGCTAACCTTAATCTCTCAAAGTTACTTGTGTACCCTAAAATCTTCAAAGTGGCGCCATTTCTCGAGCTTTTGATGGATTTCGATGTACTACACGTCAAAACAACGGCCTCTTCCAGTACTTAAAGATGAGCGTGCCAGTTTTGCCGTATTTGGAGTAGAAAACCCGAAAATGTGTTTTTTGTAAGCTAACCTTAATCTCTCAAAGTTACTTGTGTATCCTACAATCTTCAAAGTGGCGCCATTTCTCGAGCTTTTGATGGATTTCGATGCACTATACGGCAATACAACGTTCTCTTAATGTAGATTGCGTTTAGTGGATGGAAGTTTCCTGAATTTTGAGTAACAATACCAGAAAATGGCCTTTTTCTAACCTAAGCATAACCTCTAGGTCTCAAATAAAGAAATTATGGGATGGATCTAAGTCAAGTCAATTATGGGATAGAAAGGCCAGAAAAGTCTTCAACTGTCATTAACCCTTTCAAGAAAACGGCAAAAACACGAGTTACTGGCTTTTAAAGCTTAAAGGCGCACAAGAATTCTTGTGTACCTTAAAATCTTCAAAGTGGCGCCATTTCTCGAGCTTTTGATGGATTTCGATGTACTACACGTCAAAACAACGGCCTCTTCCAGTACTTTAATTTGAGCGTGCCAGTTTTGCCGTATTTGGAGTAGAAAACCCGAAAATGTGTTTTTTGTAAGCTAACCTTAATCTCTCAAAGTTACTTGTGTACCCTAAAATCTTCAAAGTGGCGCCATTTCTCGAGCTTTTGATGGATTTCGATGTACTACACGTCAAAACAACGGCCTCTTCCAGTACTTTAATTTGAGCGTGCCAGTTTTGCCGTATTTGGAGTAGAAAACCCGAAAATGTGTTTTTTGTAAGCTAACCTTAATCTCTCAAAGTTACTTGTGTACCCTAAAATCTTCAAAGTGGCGCCATTTCTCGAGCTTTTGATGGATTTCGATGTACTACACGTCAAAACAACGGCCTCTTCCAGTACTTAAAGATGAGCGTGCCAGTTTTGCCGTATTTGGAGTAGAAAACCCGAAAATGTGTTTTTTGTAAGCTAACCTTAATCTCTCAAAGTTACTTGTGTATCCTACAATCTTCAAAGTGGCGCCATTTCTCGAGCTTTTGATGGATTTCGATGCACTATACGGCAATACAACGTTCTCTTAATGTAGATTGCGTTTAGTGGATGGAAGTTTCCTGAATTTTGAGTAACAATACCAGAAAATGGCCTTTTTCTAACCTAAGCATAACCTCTAGGTCTCAAATAAAGAAATTATGGGATGGATCTAAGTCAAGTCAATTATGGGATAGAAAGGCCAGAAAAGTCTTCAACTGTCATTAACCCTTTCAAGAAAACGGCAAAAACACGAGTTACTGGCTTTTAAAGCTTAAAGGCGCACAAGAATTCTTGTGTACCTTAAAATCTTCAAAGTGGCGCCATTTCTCGAGCTTTTGATGGATTTCGATGTACTACACGTCAAAACAACGGCCTCTTCCAGTACTTTAATTTGAGCGTGCCAGTTTTGCCGTATTTGGAGTAGAAAACCCGAAAATGTGTTTTTTGTAAGCTAACCTTAATCTCTCAAAGTTACTTGTGTACCCTAAAATCTTCAAAGTGGCGCCATTTCTCGAGCTTTTGATGGATTTCGATGTACTACACGTCAAAACAACGGCCTCTTCCAGTACTTAAAGATGAGCGTGCCAGTTTTGCCGTATTTGGAGTAGAAAACCCGAAAATGTGTTTTTTGTAAGCTAACCTTAATCTCTCAAAGTTACTTGTGTATCCTACAATCTTCAAAGTGGCGCCATTTCTCGAGCTTTTGATGGATTTCGATGTACTACACGTCAAAACAACGGCCTCTTCCAGTACTTTAAGATGAGCGTGCCAGTTTTGCCGTATTTGGAGTAGAAAACCCGAAAATGTGTTTTTTGTAAGCTAACCTTAATCTCTCAAAGTTACTTGTGTACCCTAAAATCTTCAAAGTGGCGCCATTTCTCGAGCTTTTGATGGATTTCGATGTACTACACGTCAAAACAACGGCCTCTTCCAGTACTTAAAGATGAGCGTGCCAGTTTTGCCGTATTTGGAGTAGAAAACCCGAAAATGTGTTTTTTGTAAGCTAACCTTAATCTCTCAAAGTTACTTGTGTATCCTACAATCTTCAAAGTGGCGCCATTTCTCGAGCTTTTGATGGATTTCGATGCACTATACGGCAATACAACGTTCTCTTAATGTAGATTGCGTTTAGTGGATGGAAGTTTCCTGAATTTTGAGTAACAATACCAGAAAATGGCCTTTTTCTAACCTAAGCATAACCTCTAGGTCTCAAATAAAGAAATTATGGGATGGATCTAAGTCAAGTCAATTATGGGATAGAAAGGCCAGAAAAGTCTTCAACTGTCATTAACCCTTTCAAGAAAACGGCAAAAACACGAGTTACTGGCTTTTAAAGCTTAAAGGCGCACAAGATCTAGCATGTTTTCACAAAAGGGGGTGTTAGGTTCCAAGGCTCCTTTTGTGAAAACATGCTAGATCTTGTGTACCTTAAAATCTTCAAAGTGGCGCCATTTCTCGAGCTTTTGATGGATTTCGATGTACTACACGTCAAAACAACGGCCTCTTCCAGTACTTTAATTTGAGCGTGCCAGTTTTGCCGTATTTGGAGTAGAAAACCCGAAAATGTGTTTTTTGTAAGCTAACCTTAATCTCTCAAAGTTACTTGTGTACCCTAAAATCTTCAAAGTGGCGCCATTTCTCGAGCTTTTGATGGATTTCGATGTACTACACGTCAAAACAACGGCCTCTTCCAGTACTTTAATTTGAGCGTGCCAGTTTTGCCGTATTTGGAGTAGAAAACCCGAAAATGTGTTTTTTGTAAGCTAACCTTAATCTCTCAAAGTTACTTGTGTATCCTACAATCTTCAAAGTGGCGCCATTTCTCGAGCTTTTGATGGATTTCGATGTACTACACGTCAAAACAACGGCCTCTTCCAGTACTTTAATTTGAGCGTGCCAGTTTTGCCGTATTTGGAGTAGAAAACCCGAAAATGTGTTTTTTGTAAGCTAACCTTAATCTCTCAAAGTTACTTGTGTATCCTACAATCTTCAAAGTGGCGCCATTTCTCGAGCTTTTGATGGATTTCGATGTACTACACGTCAAAACAACGGCCTCTTCCAGTACTTTAATTTGAGCGTGCCAGTTTTGCCGTATTTGGAGTAGAAAACCCGAAAATGTGTTTTTTGTAAGCTAACCTTAATCTCTCAAAGTTACTTGTGTATCCTACAATCTTCAAAGTGGCGCCATTTCTCGAGCTTTTGATGGATTTCGATGTACTACACGTCAAAACAACGGCCTCTTCCAGTACTTAAAGATGAGCGTGCCAGTTTTGCCGTATTTGGAGTAGAAAACCCGAAAATGTGTTTTTTTGTAAGCTAACCTTAATCTCTCAAAGTTACTTGTGTATCCTACAATCTTCAAAGTGGCGCCATTTCTCGAGCTTTTGATGGATTTCGATGCACTATACGGCAATACAACGTTCTCTTAATGTAGATTGCGTTTAGTGGATGGAAGTTTCCTGACTTTTGAGTAACAATACCAGAAAATGGCCTTTTTCTAACCTAAGCATAACCTCTAGGTCTCAAATAAAGAAATTATGGGATGGATCTAAGTCAAGTCAATTATGGGATAGAAAGGCCAGAAAAGTCTTCAACTGTCATTAACCCTTTCAAGAAAACGGCAAAAACACGAGTTACTGGCTTTTAAAGCTTAAAGGCGCACAAGAATTCTTGTGTACCTTAAAATCTTCAAAGTGGCGCCATTTCTCGAGCTTTTGATGGATTTCGATGTACTACACGTCAAAACAACGGCCTCTTCCAGTACTTTAATTTGAGCGTGCCAGTTTTGCCGTATTTGGAGTAGAAAACCCGAAAATGTGTTTTTTGTAAGCTAACCTTAATCTCTCAAAGTTACTTGTGTATCCTACAATCTTCAAAGTGGCGCCATTTCTCGAGCTTTTGATGGATTTCGATGTACTACACGTCAAAACAACGGCCTCTTCCAGTACTTAAAGATGAGCGTGCCAGTTTTGCCGTATTTGGAGTAGAAAACCCGAAAATGTGTTTTTTGTAAGCTAACCTTAATCTCTCAAAGTTACTTGTGTATCCTACAATCTTCAAAGTGGCGCCATTTCTCGAGCTTTTGATGGATTTCGATGCACTATACGGCAATACAACGTTCTCTTAATGTAGATTGCGTTTAGTGGATGGAAGTTTCCTGAATTTTGAGTAACAATACCAGAAAATGGCCTTTTTCTAACCTAAGCATAACCTCTAGGTCTCAAATAAAGAAATTATGGGATGGATCTAAGTCAAGTCAATTATGGGATAGAAAGGCCAGAAAAGTCTTCAACTGTCATTAACCCTTTCAAGAAAACGGCAAAAACACGAGTTACTGGCTTTTAAAGCTTAAAGGCGCACAAGAATTCTTGTGTACCTTAAAATCTTCAAAGTGGCGCCATTTCTCGAGCTTTTGATGGATTTCGATGTACTACACGTCAAAACAACGGCCTCTTCCAGTACTTTAATTTGAGCGTGCCAGTTTTGCCGTATTTGGAGTAGAAAACCCGAAAATGTGTTTTTTGTAAGCTAACCTTAATCTCTCAAAGTTACTTGTGTACCCTAAAATCTTCAAAGTGGCGCCATTTCTCGAGCTTTTGATGGATTTCGATGTACTACACGTCAAAACAACGGCCTCTTCCAGTACTTTAATTTGAGCGTGCCAGTTTTGCCGTATTTGGAGTAGAAAACCCGAAAATGTGTTTTTTGTAAGCTAACCTTAATCTCTCAAAGTTACTTGTGTATCCTACAATCTTCAAAGTGGCGCCATTTCTCGAGCTTTTGATGGATTTCGATGTACTACACGTCAAAACAACGGCCTCTTCCAGTACTTTAAGATGAGCGTGCCAGTTTTGCCGTATTTGGAGTAGAAAACCCGAAAATGTGTTTTTTGTAAGCTAACCTTAATCTCTCAAAGTTACTTGTGTACCCTAAAATCTTCAAAGTGGCGCCATTTCTCGAGCTTTTGATGGATTTCGATGTACTACACGTCAAAACAACGGCCTCTTCCAGTACTTAAAGATGAGCGTGCCAGTTTTGCCGTATTTGGAGTAGAAAACCCGAAAATGTGTTTTTTGTAAGCTAACCTTAATCTCTCAAAGTTACTTGTGTATCCTACAATCTTCAAAGTGGCGCCATTTCTCGAGCTTTTGATGGATTTCGATGCACTATACGGCAATACAACGTTCTCTTAATGTAGATTGCGTTTAGTGGATGGAAGTTTCCTGAATTTTGAGTAACAATACCAGAAAATGGCCTTTTTCTAACCTAAGCATAACCTCTAGGTCTCAAATAAAGAAATTATGGGATGGATCTAAGTCAAGTCAATTATGGGATAGAAAGGCCAGAAAAGTCTTCAACTGTCATTAACCCTTTCAAGAAAACGGCAAAAACACGAGTTACTGGCTTTTAAAGCTTAAAGGCGCACAAGAATTCTTGTGTACCTTAAAATCTTCAAAGTGGCGCCATTTCTCGAGCTTTTGATGGATTTCGATGTACTACACGTCAAAACAACGGCCTCTTCCAGTACTTTAATTTGAGCGTGCCAGTTTTGCCGTATTTGGAGTAGAAAACCCGAAAATGTGTTTTTTGTAAGCTAACCTTAATCTCTCAAAGTTACTTGTGTACCCTAAAATCTTCAAAGTGGCGCCATTTCTCGAGCTTTTGATGGATTTCGATGTACTACACGTCAAAACAACGGCCTCTTCCAGTACTTTAATTTGAGCGTGCCAGTTTTGCCGTATTTGGAGTAGAAAACCCGAAAATGTGTTTTTTGTAAGCTAACCTTAATCTCTCAAAGTTACTTGTGTACCCTAAAATCTTCAAAGTGGCGCCATTTCTCGAGCTTTTGATGGATTTCGATGTACTACACGTCAAAACAACGGCCTCTTCCAGTACTTAAAGATGAGCGTGCCAGTTTTGCCGTATTTGGAGTAGAAAACCCGAAAATGTGTTTTTTGTAAGCTAACCTTAATCTCTCAAAGTTACTTGTGTATCCTACAATCTTCAAAGTGGCGCCATTTCTCGAGCTTTTGATGGATTTCGATGCACTATACGGCAATACAACGTTCTCTTAATGTAGATTGCGTTTAGTGGATGGAAGTTTCCTGAATTTTGAGTAACAATACCAGAAAATGGCCTTTTTCTAACCTAAGCATAACCTCTAGGTCTCAAATAAAGAAATTATGGGATGGATCTAAGTCAAGTCAATTATGGGATAGAAAGGCCAGAAAAGTCTTCAACTGTCATTAACCCTTTCAAGAAAACGGCAAAAACACGAGTTACTGGCTTTTAAAGCTTAAAGGCGCACAAGAATTCTTGTGTACCTTAAAATCTTCAAAGTGGCGCCATTTCTCGAGCTTTTGATGGATTTCGATGTACTACACGTCAAAACAACGGCCTCTTCCAGTACTTTAATTTGAGCGTGCCAGTTTTGCCGTATTTGGAGTAGAAAACCCGAAAATGTGTTTTTTGTAAGCTAACCTTAATCTCTCAAAGTTACTTGTGTATCCTACAATCTTCAAAGTGGCGCCATTTCTCGAGCTTTTGATGGATTTCGATGTACTACACGTCAAAACAACGGCCTCTTCCAGTACTTAAAGATGAGCGTGCCAGTTTTGCCGTATTTGGAGTAGAAAACCCGAAAATGTGTTTTTTTGTAAGCTAACCTTAATCTCTCAAAGTTACTTGTGTATCCTACAATCTTCAAAGTGGCGCCATTTCTCGAGCTTTTGATGGATTTCGATGCACTATACGGCAATACAACGTTCTCTTAATGTAGATTGCGTTTAGTGGATGGAAGTTTCCTGACTTTTGAGTAACAATACCAGAAAATGGCCTTTTTCTAACCTAAGCATAACCTCTAGGTCTCAAATAAAGAAATTATGGGATGGATCTAAGTCAAGTCAATTATGGGATAGAAAGGCCAGAAAAGTCTTCAACTGTCATTAACCCTTTCAAGAAAACGGCAAAAACACGAGTTACTGGCTTTTAAAGCTTAAAGGCGCACAAGAATTCTTGTGTACCTTAAAATCTTCAAAGTGGCGCCATTTCTCGAGCTTTTGATGGATTTCGATGTACTACACGTCAAAACAACGGCCTCTTCCAGTACTTTAATTTGAGCGTGCCAGTTTTGCCGTATTTGGAGTAGAAAACCCGAAAATGTGTTTTTTGTAAGCTAACCTTAATCTCTCAAAGTTACTTGTGTATCCTACAATCTTCAAAGTGGCGCCATTTCTCGAGCTTTTGATGGATTTCGATGTACTACACGTCAAAACAACGGCCTCTTCCAGTACTTAAAGATGAGCGTGCCAGTTTTGCCGTATTTGGAGTAGAAAACCCGAAAATGTGTTTTTTGTAAGCTAACCTTAATCTCTCAAAGTTACTTGTGTATCCTACAATCTTCAAAGTGGCGCCATTTCTCGAGCTTTTGATGGATTTCGATGCACTATACGGCAATACAACGTTCTCTTAATGTAGATTGCGTTTAGTGGATGGAAGTTTCCTGAATTTTGAGTAACAATACCAGAAAATGGCCTTTTTCTAACCTAAGCATAACCTCTAGGTCTCAAATAAAGAAATTATGGGATGGATCTAAGTCAAGTCAATTATGGGATAGAAAGGCCAGAAAAGTCTTCAACTGTCATTAACCCTTTCAAGAAAACGGCAAAAACACGAGTTACTGGCTTTTAAAGCTTAAAGGCGCACAAGAATTCTTGTGTACCTTAAAATCTTCAAAGTGGCGCCATTTCTCGAGCTTTTGATGGATTTCGATGTACTACACGTCAAAACAACGGCCTCTTCCAGTACTTTAATTTGAGCGTGCCAGTTTTGCCGTATTTGGAGTAGAAAACCCGAAAATGTGTTTTTTGTAAGCTAACCTTAATCTCTCAAAGTTACTTGTGTACCCTAAAATCTTCAAAGTGGCGCCATTTCTCGAGCTTTTGATGGATTTCGATGTACTACACGTCAAAACAACGGCCTCTTCCAGTACTTTAATTTGAGCGTGCCAGTTTTGCCGTATTTGGAGTAGAAAACCCGAAAATGTGTTTTTTGTAAGCTAACCTTAATCTCTCAAAGTTACTTGTGTATCCTACAATCTTCAAAGTGGCGCCATTTCTCGAGCTTTTGATGGATTTCGATGTACTACACGTCAAAACAACGGCCTCTTCCAGTACTTTAAGATGAGCGTGCCAGTTTTGCCGTATTTGGAGTAGAAAACCCGAAAATGTGTTTTTTGTAAGCTAACCTTAATCTCTCAAAGTTACTTGTGTACCCTAAAATCTTCAAAGTGGCGCCATTTCTCGAGCTTTTGATGGATTTCGATGTACTACACGTCAAAACAACGGCCTCTTCCAGTACTTAAAGATGAGCGTGCCAGTTTTGCCGTATTTGGAGTAGAAAACCCGAAAATGTGTTTTTTGTAAGCTAACCTTAATCTCTCAAAGTTACTTGTGTATCCTACAATCTTCAAAGTGGCGCCATTTCTCGAGCTTTTGATGGATTTCGATGCACTATACGGCAATACAACGTTCTCTTAATGTAGATTGCGTTTAGTGGATGGAAGTTTCCTGAATTTTGAGTAACAATACCAGAAAATGGCCTTTTTCTAACCTAAGCATAACCTCTAGGTCTCAAATAAAGAAATTATGGGATGGATCTAAGTCAAGTCAATTATGGGATAGAAAGGCCAGAAAAGTCTTCAACTGTCATTAACCCTTTCAAGAAAACGGCAAAAACACGAGTTACTGGCTTTTAAAGCTTAAAGGCGCACAAGAATTCTTGTGTACCTTAAAATCTTCAAAGTGGCGCCATTTCTCGAGCTTTTGATGGATTTCGATGTACTACACGTCAAAACAACGGCCTCTTCCAGTACTTTAATTTGAGCGTGCCAGTTTTGCCGTATTTGGAGTAGAAAACCCGAAAATGTGTTTTTTGTAAGCTAACCTTAATCTCTCAAAGTTACTTGTGTACCCTAAAATCTTCAAAGTGGCGCCATTTCTCGAGCTTTTGATGGATTTCGATGTACTACACGTCAAAACAACGGCCTCTTCCAGTACTTTAATTTGAGCGTGCCAGTTTTGCCGTATTTGGAGTAGAAAACCCGAAAATGTGTTTTTTGTAAGCTAACCTTAATCTCTCAAAGTTACTTGTGTACCCTAAAATCTTCAAAGTGGCGCCATTTCTCGAGCTTTTGATGGATTTCGATGTACTACACGTCAAAACAACGGCCTCTTCCAGTACTTAAAGATGAGCGTGCCAGTTTTGCCGTATTTGGAGTAGAAAACCCGAAAATGTGTTTTTTGTAAGCTAACCTTAATCTCTCAAAGTTACTTGTGTATCCTACAATCTTCAAAGTGGCGCCATTTCTCGAGCTTTTGATGGATTTCGATGCACTATACGGCAATACAACGTTCTCTTAATGTAGATTGCGTTTAGTGGATGGAAGTTTCCTGAATTTTGAGTAACAATACCAGAAAATGGCCTTTTTCTAACCTAAGCATAACCTCTAGGTCTCAAATAAAGAAATTATGGGATGGATCTAAGTCAAGTCAATTATGGGATAGAAAGGCCAGAAAAGTCTTCAACTGTCATTAACCCTTTCAAGAAAACGGCAAAAACACGAGTTACTGGCTTTTAAAGCTTAAAGGCGCACAAGAATTCTTGTGTACCTTAAAATCTTCAAAGTGGCGCCATTTCTCGAGCTTTTGATGGATTTCGATGTACTACACGTCAAAACAACGGCCTCTTCCAGTACTTTAATTTGAGCGTGCCAGTTTTGCCGTATTTGGAGTAGAAAACCCGAAAATGTGTTTTTTGTAAGCTAACCTTAATCTCTCAAAGTTACTTGTGTACCCTAAAATCTTCAAAGTGGCGCCATTTCTCGAGCTTTTGATGGATTTCGATGTACTACACGTCAAAACAACGGCCTCTTCCAGTACTTAAAGATGAGCGTGCCAGTTTTGCCGTATTTGGAGTAGAAAACCCGAAAATGTGTTTTTTGTAAGCTAACCTTAATCTCTCAAAGTTACTTGTGTATCCTACAATCTTCAAAGTGGCGCCATTTCTCGAGCTTTTGATGGATTTCGATGCACTATACGGCAATACAACGTTCTCTTAATGTAGATTGCGTTTAGTGGATGGAAGTTTCCTGAATTTTGAGTAACAATACCAGAAAATGGCCTTTTTCTAACCTAAGCATAACCTCTAGGTCTCAAATAAAGAAATTATGGGATGGATCTAAGTCAAGTCAATTATGGGATAGAAAGGCCAGAAAAGTCTTCAACTGTCATTAACCCTTTCAAGAAAACGGCAAAAACACGAGTTACTGGCTTTTAAAGCTTAAAGGCGCACAAGAATTCTTGTGTACCTTAAAATCTTCAAAGTGGCGCCATTTCTCGAGCTTTTGATGGATTTCGATGTACTACACGTCAAAACAACGGCCTCTTCCAGTACTTTAAGATGAGCGTGCCAGTTTTGCCGTATTTGGAGTAGAAAACCCGAAAATGTGTTTTTTGTAAGCTAACCTTAATCTCTCAAAGTTACTTGTGTACCCTAAAATCTTCAAAGTGGCGCCATTTCTCGAGCTTTTGATGGATTTCGATGTACTACACGTCAAAACAACGGCCTCTTCCAGTACTTAAAGATGAGCGTGCCAGTTTTGCCGTATTTGGAGTAGAAAACCCGAAAATGTGTTTTTTGTAAGCTAACCTTAATCTCTCAAAGTTACTTGTGTATCCTACAATCTTCAAAGTGGCGCCATTTCTCGAGCTTTTGATGGATTTCGATGCACTATACGGCAATACAACGTTCTCTTAATGTAGATTGCGTTTAGTGGATGGAAGTTTCCTGAATTTTGAGTAACAATACCAGAAAATGGCCTTTTTCTAACCTAAGCATAACCTCTAGGTCTCAAATAAAGAAATTATGGGATGGATCTAAGTCAAGTCAATTATGGGATAGAAAGGCCAGAAAAGTCTTCAACTGTCATTAACCCTTTCAAGAAAACGGCAAAAACACGAGTTACTGGCTTTTAAAGCTTAAAGGCGCACAAGAATTCTTGTGTACCTTAAAATCTTCAAAGTGGCGCCATTTCTCGAGCTTTTGATGGATTTCGATGTACTACACGTCAAAACAACGGCCTCTTCCAGTACTTTAATTTGAGCGTGCCAGTTTTGCCGTATTTGGAGTAGAAAACCCGAAAATGTGTTTTTTGTAAGCTAACCTTAATCTCTCAAAGTTACTTGTGTACCCTAAAATCTTCAAAGTGGCGCCATTTCTCGAGCTTTTGATGGATTTCGATGTACTACACGTCAAAACAACGGCCTCTTCCAGTACTTTAATTTGAGCGTGCCAGTTTTGCCGTATTTGGAGTAGAAAACCCGAAAATGTGTTTTTTGTAAGCTAACCTTAATCTCTCAAAGTTACTTGTGTACCCTAAAATCTTCAAAGTGGCGCCATTTCTCGAGCTTTTGATGGATTTCGATGTACTACACGTCAAAACAACGGCCTCTTCCAGTACTTAAAGATGAGCGTGCCAGTTTTGCCGTATTTGGAGTAGAAAACCCGAAAATGTGTTTTTTGTAAGCTAACCTTAATCTCTCAAAGTTACTTGTGTATCCTACAATCTTCAAAGTGGCGCCATTTCTCGAGCTTTTGATGGATTTCGATGCACTATACGGCAATACAACGTTCTCTTAATGTAGATTGCGTTTAGTGGATGGAAGTTTCCTGAATTTTGAGTAACAATACCAGAAAATGGCCTTTTTCTAACCTAAGCATAACCTCTAGGTCTCAAATAAAGAAATTATGGGATGGATCTAAGTCAAGTCAATTATGGGATAGAAAGGCCAGAAAAGTCTTCAACTGTCATTAACCCTTTCAAGAAAACGGCAAAAACACGAGTTACTGGCTTTTAAAGCTTAAAGGCGCACAAGAATTCTTGTGTACCTTAAAATCTTCAAAGTGGCGCCATTTCTCGAGCTTTTGATGGATTTCGATGTACTACACGTCAAAACAACGGCCTCTTCCAGTACTTTAATTTGAGCGTGCCAGTTTTGCCGTATTTGGAGTAGAAAACCCGAAAATGTGTTTTTTGTAAGCTAACCTTAATCTCTCAAAGTTACTTGTGTACCCTAAAATCTTCAAAGTGGCGCCATTTCTCGAGCTTTTGATGGATTTCGATGTACTACACGTCAAAACAACGGCCTCTTCCAGTACTTAAAGATGAGCGTGCCAGTTTTGCCGTATTTGGAGTAGAAAACCCGAAAATGTGTTTTTTGTAAGCTAACCTTAATCTCTCAAAGTTACTTGTGTATCCTACAATCTTCAAAGTGGCGCCATTTCTCGAGCTTTTGATGGATTTCGATGCACTATACGGCAATACAACGTTCTCTTAATGTAGATTGCGTTTAGTGGATGGAAGTTTCCTGAATTTTGAGTAACAATACCAGAAAATGGCCTTTTTCTAACCTAAGCATAACCTCTAGGTCTCAAATAAAGAAATTATGGGATGGATCTAAGTCAAGTCAATTATGGGATAGAAAGGCCAGAAAAGTCTTCAACTGTCATTAACCCTTTCAAGAAAACGGCAAAAACACGAGTTACTGGCTTTTAAAGCTTAAAGGCGCACAAGAATTCTTGTGTACCTTAAAATCTTCAAAGTGGCGCCATTTCTCGAGCTTTTGATGGATTTCGATGTACTACACGTCAAAACAACGGCCTCTTCCAGTACTTTAATTTGAGCGTGCCAGTTTTGCCGTATTTGGAGTAGAAAACCCGAAAATGTGTTTTTTGTAAGCTAACCTTAATCTCTCAAAGTTACTTGTGTACCCTAAAATCTTCAAAGTGGCGCCATTTCTCGAGCTTTTGATGGATTTCGATGTACTACACGTCAAAACAACGGCCTCTTCCAGTACTTTAATTTGAGCGTGCCAGTTTTGCCGTATTTGGAGTAGAAAACCCGAAAATGTGTTTTTTGTAAGCTAACCTTAATCTCTCAAAGTTACTTGTGTATCCTACAATCTTCAAAGTGGCGCCATTTCTCGAGCTTTTGATGGATTTCGATGTACTACACGTCAAAACAACGGCCTCTTCCAGTACTTTAAGATGAGCGTGCCAGTTTTGCCGTATTTGGAGTAGAAAACCCGAAAATGTGTTTTTTGTAAGCTAACCTTAATCTCTCAAAGTTACTTGTGTACCCTAAAATCTTCAAAGTGGCGCCATTTCTCGAGCTTTTGATGGATTTCGATGTACTACACGTCAAAACAACGGCCTCTTCCAGTACTTAAAGATGAGCGTGCCAGTTTTGCCGTATTTGGAGTAGAAAACCCGAAAATGTGTTTTTTGTAAGCTAACCTTAATCTCTCAAAGTTACTTGTGTATCCTACAATCTTCAAAGTGGCGCCATTTCTCGAGCTTTTGATGGATTTCGATGCACTATACGGCAATACAACGTTCTCTTAATGTAGATTGCGTTTAGTGGATGGAAGTTTCCTGAATTTTGAGTAACAATACCAGAAAATGGCCTTTTTCTAACCTAAGCATAACCTCTAGGTCTCAAATAAAGAAATTATGGGATGGATCTAAGTCAAGTCAATTATGGGATAGAAAGGCCAGAAAAGTCTTCAACTGTCATTAACCCTTTCAAGAAAACGGCAAAAACACGAGTTACTGGCTTTTAAAGCTTAAAGGCGCACAAGATCTAGCATGTTTTCACAAAAGGGGGTGTTAGGTTCCAAGGCTCCTTTTGTGAAAACATGCTAGATCTTGTGTACCTTAAAATCTTCAAAGTGGCGCCATTTCTCGAGCTTTTGATGGATTTCGATGTACTACACGTCAAAACAACGGCCTCTTCCAGTACTTTAAGATGAGCGTGCCAGTTTTGCCGTATTTGGAGTAGAAAACCCGAAAATGTGTTTTTTGTAAGCTAACCTTAATCTCTCAAAGTTACTTGTGTACCCTAAAATCTTCAAAGTGGCGCCATTTCTCGAGCTTTTGATGGATTTCGATGTACTACACGTCAAAACAACGGCCTCTTCCAGTACTTAAAGATGAGCGTGCCAGTTTTGCCGTATTTGGAGTAGAAAACCCGAAAATGTGTTTTTTGTAAGCTAACCTTAATCTCTCAAAGTTACTTGTGTATCCTACAATCTTCAAAGTGGCGCCATTTCTCGAGCTTTTGATGGATTTCGATGCACTATACGGCAATACAACGTTCTCTTAATGTAGATTGCGTTTAGTGGATGGAAGTTTCCTGAATTTTGAGTAACAATACCAGAAAATGGCCTTTTTCTAACCTAAGCATAACCTCTAGGTCTCAAATAAAGAAATTATGGGATGGATCTAAGTCAAGTCAATTATGGGATAGAAAGGCCAGAAAAGTCTTCAACTGTCATTAACCCTTTCAAGAAAACGGCAAAAACACGAGTTACTGGCTTTTAAAGCTTAAAGGCGCACAAGATCTAGCATGTTTTCACAAAAGGGGGTGTTAGGTTCCAAGGCTCCTTTTGTGAAAACATGCTAGATCTTGTGTACCTTAAAATCTTCAAAGTGGCGCCATTTCTCGAGCTTTTGATGGATTTCGATGTACTACACGTCAAAACAACGGCCTCTTCCAGTACTTTAATTTGAGCGTGCCAGTTTTGCCGTATTTGGAGTAGAAAACCCGAAAATGTGTTTTTTGTAAGCTAACCTTAATCTCTCAAAGTTACTTGTGTACCCTAAAATCTTCAAAGTGGCGCCATTTCTCGAGCTTTTGATGGATTTCGATGTACTACACGTCAAAACAACGGCCTCTTCCAGTACTTTAATTTGAGCGTGCCAGTTTTGCCGTATTTGGAGTAGAAAACCCGAAAATGTGTTTTTTGTAAGCTAACCTTAATCTCTCAAAGTTACTTGTGTATCCTACAATCTTCAAAGTGGCGCCATTTCTCGAGCTTTTGATGGATTTCGATGTACTACACGTCAAAACAACGGCCTCTTCCAGTACTTTAATTTGAGCGTGCCAGTTTTGCCGTATTTGGAGTAGAAAACCCGAAAATGTGTTTTTTGTAAGCTAACCTTAATCTCTCAAAGTTACTTGTGTATCCTACAATCTTCAAAGTGGCGCCATTTCTCGAGCTTTTGATGGATTTCGATGCACTATACGGCAATACAACGTTCTCTTAATGTAGATTGCGTTTAGTGGATGGAAGTTTCCTGAATTTTGAGTAACAATACCAGAAAATGGCCTTTTTCTAACCTAAGCATAACCTCTAGGTCTCAAATAAAGAAATTATGGGATGGATCTAAGTCAAGTCAATTATGGGATAGAAAGGCCAGAAAAGTCTTCAACTGTCATTAACCCTTTCAAGAAAACGGCAAAAACACGAGTTACTGGCTTTTAAAGCTTAA
>JAOWCC010001259.1:0-37513 GCA_030867875.1 Actinernus sp. WN-2022
GTTTTTGAAAAAAAATAACCTGCAAGCCAACGGTGGCGAAAAAAAATATCCTGCAAGCGGAAAAGCTTTGTTCTGGCTCCGCTTTTTTCGGCAAAAAAAATTCGTGCAATAACACTGCTAAAGAAAAAAAAATCGAGCACAGACAAGAACACCCACCCCCCCCCCCCCCCCCCCCCCCCCCCCCCCCCCCCCCCCCCCCCCCCCCCCCCTCAAAAGTCAAATGGTCGGCCCCTAAACAGAAACGTCTCCCACATGGGTTACAAACATACGGCGCTGGTACAATACAAATGGTGTATGCGGTTATACGGCGCTGGTACATATGCGTATTTCGGTTATACGGCGCTGGTACATATGCGTATGCGGTTATATTGGCGCTGGTACCTATGTCTTTGCGGTTATACGGCGCTGGTACAAATGCGTATGAGGTTATACGGCGCCGGTACATATGCGTGTGTGGTTATACAGTGCTGGTAGAAATGCGTATGCGGTTACACGGTTGATATTGAAACGTTTACGTTCGTTTACGCATTAGTTAAGATGCAAACGAGTGAGTTGTCCCATTCGTAGTTCTTGGAAGGTCACCAAGCCTTAAAGTGCACCTAACGTTTATTTTGTTATCATAAATATCGACACTACATCAAGCTTTGAGTACTTCCGTGAAGAAAGTTTTGGTGGTTTAAAGTGAATACTTTATGTTCTACGCTTGTTTGAAATCGTGAAAATGTGACCTTTCCTGACCCACGACCGCGTAAGTAAAAGCCTGGGTCGATCCCTGGGTAGACGTCATATAATTAATTCGACTTTGCAATAATTTGAATAAATACTTAACATGTTGACTAAAATGACTTTTTTCTTAACTAACAACTCGCAAACAGTGTATATTCTCTATAAATCGATGTTGTTGTGATAGAAAGACGCCAAGGAGAATAATGCATTAATGAGATGACGTCAACCCAGGGATCGACCCAGGCTTTTGCTTACGCGGTCATGGGTCAGGAAAGGTCACATTTTCACGATTTCAAACTAACGTAGAACATAGAGTATTCTCTGTAAACCAAAACTTTCTTCACAGAAGTACTCAAAGCTTGATGTAGAATCGATATTTATGATAACAAAATAAACGTTAGGTGCACTTTAACCTTGCCTGTTGTCTATACAAATATTGACGATAACAATTAGCCAATCAGACTGCGAGAAAATTGGCGGGTTGCTGTAAAATTGGACCACTGTAGTTGTCAAGACTACCAGATCATAGATTCGCGAGTCAAGAAGGTATTTTTTTATTCTAAGTTACAAACTACAGGGTCCGAAATTGCGCCTTATTTAGCGTCAATGCGACTAAATTTTGAGTGTTGGCGACCAAAATTTCAGAGATAGTCGCCAGCTGGTGACTTACAAAAGTCTTCACAATGTCCCGAAGTCACACGATGTTGTAAGTAAATTTAGCCAATAAAACATGCCAGCAAATGTTCTTTGTCGCGTGTCACTTTGGTCTTTTGGCGACTAAAAAATTCCGGCTACTCGCCAGTTGGCGCCTACGTGAAAAAGTTAATTTCGGACCCTGAACTAGTAGATTAAAAATCTGCTAATGTTCGCTTCGGCTTGCAGTGAATGTGTGGTGGACATACATGAAGCTGGATTATGCATGGCAGTGATAGCATGGCATCGAAAGGTGGGGATTATACAAGAGGGGTGATTGTCTACAATGTTCTGAGATCTATATACAGGGTTCTACGGTATTTGAGTGAGAGTTATAGTTACTTAAAAATGTTTTGCTCAATTACAGCAAAGAATCTACGAGAGATGCACTGTAATTTAACAGCGTCACAGAGGCTAGTCGGTCCACAGGTAGCTTATTTGGTAAAATTAATATCATCATTTCTTAGAACACGCCATAGTGTGAAATAGTGAGAAGTTTGATAGCGCTGAATTAAATTGATGCAAAGATATTAGCTTAAAAAAAACTACAAAAATATTGAAAACGAGGCTAGTCAGGCTACGAAGGGCTAGCGCTCGAAACGTCAGCTGCTACTAGCTCCCCACGGCGGTTAGCCACCTTAATCGACTATTAGTTGATTATACCAGTGATTATCGTCCCCGCCGACGCAGACAAACATTAGTTTTTACAGTAACTAGTTACCCAACAGTCTCATTTAGTTCTGCCATATAAACCTCTGTAAATTTAGATCTCAATATCTTAGCACCATTTTACACCACCAAACTTCTCTTGGTGTACTCTTTAACATGAAAGCATTCAAATTGAACAACGGCATTACATTCTGTTTGTAGGAAATCTATAATACACTGTATTGTCTACATACCTCCTCCTCCTCCTCCTCCTCCTCCTCCTCCTCCCCTGCCTCCTCCACGCCCGAAGTCGTTGCGTTCTCGGTACTCTTCATATCTTCTCGCCATGTCGTGCAAGAAATCCGGCACTTCCTACAATGCGACAGCATTAGCAATACAATGTCAATGGTACCGCCAGACTGCAGTTAACCCTGAGCTAAATCGATTGTTATGGCCCATGAGCTAAATCGATTGTTATGGCCCATGAGCTAAATCGATTGTTATGGCCCATGAGCTAAATCGATTGTTATGGCTCATGAGCTAAATCGATTGTTATTGTACTTGTTTCGTTTATTCAGTCGCGTGCTCACACAAGAAGCGATACGTTTATCAGTCTTGAGCGTGCGATCTTTGTTTCATTTGAATTACTGGAAATTTTCTGCAGTTTTATTTTTTTTATATTCTAAAGTACGTTTCACGTCTAAAACTTTGATTTTGAGAAACTTTGGAATTAGCCGGCCTGGATGAGAAAAAAACCGGGACGGGTCGCCAGCCAATCAGACCGGAAGAAATCATATTGCTTATTTTGTGACAAAATTATTTCCAGTGGATGTTTTATTTCCACTTGGCAAATAGCCAATCCAAAGTAAGTGATACCCATGTTCAAGCTCTGGTCACATGGATGCAATATTTCGTGCAACATTGTTGGATCCTATTATAGGAAAATCACATGCCTGACGAGGTAATTCCACGTTAAATTGCACGAGAAAACCGATATCGCCCGAGTCGCTTCGACGACTATGAATCGCATAGTCCGATGAATTACTTGAAGATTTAGTACTTTTGTTGATATTTTGCTAAGTTATAAATAGCGCGCGTAGCTACAGCGGTGATTCCACTCTGAATCACCACTCCGTCTCAGCCAATCAGCGTCTGATTTCGCAAATGCACCGTGCGATTCAGACCGTTATCACGTGGCGGCCATCTTGAATAAAACCATAGTTCACGCCCGTCCAGCCTCGTTCTGAAATGTGCTAAACCGAGGCTGGACGGGCATTAACAATGGTTGTATTCAAGATGGCCGCCGCGTGATAAAGGCAGAGTCCCTAAGGAGAGGAATCGCTCACTCATTCTGATTGGCTAAAAATACAGAGATTAGCAGTGGTTTTAAAATTTAAAAATTTGACAGCAATCGAGTGACGATGGTTGTTTAGTGTAGTGGTTACGACGTTTGCCTTACGAGTAGGAGGAGCGGGATTCGAGTTCCAGAAAATCTCTCAATTTTTTACCTCACCATTTTCTTGAGAACCCTTGCTCTAGGTGCGTAAGGTCTTGTTTACTGACCGGTTAGGGTTTTTTTATGGTTCAAGGTAGGGTTTTAGTTAGTTTATATTGTCATTTCATGAATTAATTAAGTGAGCGATTCCTCTCCTTAGGAGCTCGTTGATAAAGGTCTATTGCGTGTTGGGGTGAACAAACGAACGTAACATGTTTTACACGGTAAGTCAATAAGAGGACTGGACACCATGCCAATGGTGCATTAAATTGAACTAATGCACATACTCCGATGCAACGACATTGCATGAAGGTGGTCAAATGAACGCAACAACATGCAACATTACAGACAGCAATGGAAATGTTACGTGGATGTTGCACGAAAGTTTGACCAAAATCAAACTTCATGCAACAGAATGATCAAACAGATACAGCATGGTGCGCCAAACAATGTTGCATGAAAATGTTGCATCTGTTTAACCAGGGCATGAATCAGGCGCAGAGAGTTCCAAGACACCCAGTGATACCTCTTTCCCCTTCTATTTCTCATATGACGCGCACAGAATTCCACCGCAGATTTCAAACTACATGTATGACCAACCTGGTTAGCCTGGACCATGATCTTGATTAGTTTGTGGGCCGACCTCCAGTCCTCTCTAGTCATGAACGTAAGTGATGTGCCTGTTCGCCTGAACACAACATTATCAGTTAGAATCCCAAAACATTTTCTCATGCGTGATTGGTCGAATCGCATCACGTGACCCGATATTTTCTCTCCGCTTGATTTGATTTATACAAAACATTTGGCAAAATTACTTATATATAAGGCCCAAATATAACATGGATATGTGATGGTAATTAATCTTTGCCAGCATGTGTTTTTGTATACTATAAAATGAAGCCTCCTACAACATCACATCATTAGCATCGTGGAAATAAAAATAGATGCAACACTCGAATGAAGAAATATTTTACTATTCACTTGATGTAGAATCGACATTTATGATAAAAAAACTTAACGGTCGAAAATTGGCATGGGGATGTAACAACTGTGGCCTGCGAATACAGCCGTATCGCATCGGCAGCCACAATCAAAACACACCCCCCGAGAGACGTCTGCGATTCGAGGCCAAAAATTCCATACTGATGACGTAGCGTGGCATCATTTGAGTGGCTCATATATGATAATTAGGCATACCAGCCAATCAAATGACGAGACCAGATCCTGGCCACGCTACGTCATCAGTATGGAATTTTTGGACTCGAATCGCAGACGCGTCTCTCTCGAGACGAGACGACTGTATTTGCAGGCTAGTAACCGTTTTACCCAACAAGAACTTTACTGCTATTTTAAATTAGATACATGTACACCACATTTATACCCACCTGCAGGGCACACCGCATGGCAAAACGTTGTGCTCCGCTGGTCGAAAGAACGAAGGCTCTGGAGTTCAAATACAAGCTTCCGAGGTCTTAAACGTTTTTAGTAAATAATTTTATAACTTAGTAAACTCACATTAAGAATTACAAAGTAAGAAACCTACAACCTGTGAAAGTCGTAGGCTTAGCTTTAATGTAGTTTTCTTGTTTTTCGTGAAACATTTCACGTCAATACGCATACGTACTTAAAATTAGAAACAGGGCTGATTGCCTGTTTACTTTTAGTTTCGGCGGGAAACTGGAGAGAGGCGCGCGCAACAGGCTCATCAAAAGCGCATGCGCGTGACGTTTTGCCGCTGTGTGGCTGCAGATAGTAAATGCTAATCGAGGCAGGGCTATTAGAACAAATAAGTATACTAATTTATATTTTAATAACTTTGCAAATACAACTCACCCCGCGCGTCCTGTCCGCCCGACTCGGTGCACGTAGTCTTCGATGTTTCTCGGGAAATCGTAGTTTACAACATACCTATAATGAGAACATACAGTCCTCAATATACACCCACGACCGCTCTTTGCTTCATGGCTTGATTTTGCCTCGTTTTCATGAGAAGATAATCCGAAATATCGATGCGCACGCATGGTCGGTGAACTAGCCTAAACTCGTAAATACTCAAGAGAATATACCAGCCGTTTAGAACGTTTCTGTACCTTTGAAAAAGAAATGTCAGCTTGTAGAGGAATATTTGTAGTTTGATGTTCTGTACGACGCGTTCTTCCAAGAGAAAATGAATCAGAATGCTAACAACATTCTTAGTAAAGATGGTCTTGCATGGCACATACGCAATATCATGCTATTCTGAGTAACTTTGTAAGTATAATTTATTATGGGATAGTCGCCAGACAACTCTGTACTCTAATACAATTAACTAACTAGTATAAATTGTATTCTTAACTAATGGAAAACTGCCAGATACGAAAAACCGCTAAAAACCCCGAAAGAACCACCCTGGGTTGTGGCCAAAAACGTGGAAATCTGCGGAAACATATACCTCGACCTAATGCAGCAACCCGAATTCTCCGAGGGCTAGAGACCTGACTATTAAATTAATACATTAATGCAAAGTAACCGCGGCTATAATCAATAAGATACATAAAATAAATGCGAAACAACCGTGGAGCGGACTGGTCTAGAATGACTGCTTTTCCCGCTCGAAGCATTATATATGCCAGAAGCTACCCATAATGCTATTGACTCTTTACCGTGCCGGCAGAATATATATTTCTTACTCTATCGCTCCTGTGTCGCTTAAACGTTAGAAATGACATATTGTGTGACTTGACGTTGCGTGACTTACGTAATGTCCTTGATATCCAGTCCTCTCGATGCCACATCTGTCGCGATCAGGATGCGAGCTCGACCAGTCTTGAAATCATCCAGGGCCTGCTCGCGATCGCACTGCTCTCTACAGAAACAATGACGGGTATTAGTTCAACTACAATAATATTGACAATTGAAGGGGTGAGCGGAAGAACAGGTTAAGTGACCACTGATAACGTTCTAAATTCTCCTTTAAATGCTTTGTTTTCTCGATGCCACATTCGATACAGTGGAACCTCTCTAATACGGACACCGACGGGCTGGACTAAAGTGTCCGTATTACAGAGGCGTCCGTATCACAGAGGCCTGGCTTATGACGTCATTTTAAAGTGACAAATGTCTCTAGTGACAATACCGTATTTAGTGTTATTCTATGATCGAAAAGGCGCAAAATATCATCCAAAATAATCTGTTTGCAGATTAACTTGATGTCTAAGGGTGCGTTCGATTGACCGTATTCCGGAATAGGAATAGATGGAATAGTCTCTGGAAATCACTAGTTGAGGTACAATTTACACTGTAAGCTACAAATGCTTGCTGACATATGATATTCACGATACAATTAGTATTCCAGTAGCTAAAAGAATCCAGTATTTGTAGTGATCATTCTGTGTATTCCTATTCCGTAATACGGTCAATCGAACGCACCCTAATACAGTGTGTATGTTTACAACACTGCGCACATTTTTTATTTCTGTTTTTCTAATCATCAACAGTTTAATCGAGCTCTGTAAAGTACATAGTGTCCGTAATAAAGAGGTAGAATTTGTATGAATTTTGCTACCTGGGGCCGAGATTAGGTGTCCGTTGTTCGTAATAGGGAGGGTCCGTAGTATAGAGGTTTTTTAAACAAAGAATACATGGGGATTTTACCGGGACCTAGAGATCTGTCCGTAACATGGAGGTGTCCGCATTATAGGTGTTCATACGGAGAGGTTCCACTGTATTTGTAAATACGTTAGTACAATTTGAAAAAAAAAAAGTATATTGAATCAGATGTAAATATTTGGGTGTTTTAATAAACAAATGACTGGGGTCCTATTGCTTGTTATGTCCTCCAACATGGTGGCCACGACTTTGTCATTTGAATCTCTGGGGATTGACTACAAACCAACAATAGGCAAATTTCAATAATAGAACATTTTCATTATGGCGTCATTTTACTACAACTACCAGAATCCTTTTCAAATTCTTTTTCTCATTCAAATTTATCAACTCTTTAAGAATTCCAAGACAATGGTCCAAATTTGAGGAACAAAAGAATCCGCACAAAGAGTTCTGGTAGTTGTAGTATGTGACGTCATTATGCAAATGTGCTTTTATATGCTTCACTAAAGGTTTCAATACGAGGCTCAGAGACAAATCAAATTAAGTGTACACGCGGTATTAGAAAAAAAAACTTGAAAATTGCAAAGAACCGTGGACGAAAATCCTGCTGGTTGCTACGTTGGATCTAAGTCAGACCTAATCAGCCAAAATGAAAATGAATACGAAGTCCAAGGACTGCGGCAAAGCTGACACAACGTAAATAGCAGTCTCTCATCGGGAGCCCAATCAAAACGCGTCCGCCGAGAGAGACGTCTGCGATTCGAGCCCAAAATTTCCATACTGATGACGTTATGTGCACCGCGGCAAAACGGTATGCTCCGCTGGCCAAAAGAACGAAGGCTCTGCTCTCAAATACAAATTACCGAGGGTTTCAACTTTTTTAGTAAATAATTTTATAACTTAGTAAACTCACAATGAATTACAAATTAAGAAAACTTCAACCTGTTAAAGTCTTAGGCTTAGCTTTTAAGTAGTTTTCTTAGTTTTTGACAAAACAGTTCACAAATGAACACTTTTAAGCAGAAACGTTAAAATCACAGCATGTGCCTGTTGTTTCATTTCAGTTTTCGCGGGAAACTGGGGGCGGCCGCGCGCGGACAAGAAATAGTAAATACGCATGCGCGTGACGTTTTGCCGCCAGGATCTGGTCGCATCATTTGATTGGCTAGTTATGCCTAATTATCATATACAAGCCAATCAAATGATGCGAGCACATCCTGGCCGCATGACGTCATCAGTATGGAATTTCTGGCCTCCAATCACAGACGTCTCTCTCGGGGGACGCGTTTTGAGTGTGGCTCCTGAAGCGAGACAGTTGTATTCGCAGGCTACGAAAAAGAGGGGCAGAAAAGAAGTTTCACAAATGGCATGCAAAGACATACCACGGCGACAATTAAAGTGCCTGTATATAAGCCCTAGCCAGAAATCATCTATTTGGGCAAAGTAAAGTGTTTTAAATCTTGTTCAACCATTTTGAGGTGTTTTATGGTCGTAGTATTGCTTTAAAAAGGGTTACAAATCCTGGAAATTACGTCATTAAGTCCAATTATGCTCATGAGTTGAAATGAATCGAGTCTTAACATTGAACTTCTTCATTTATACAGGGTTTTTTTCTTCAGATGTCAGACATTTGATACTTACAATCTTAGAGAAATATATTTTAATAAGTGGAGCTGACATAAAAACAGAGCCAAAGGAACTAGAATTAGGTTATGACTTAATGATATAATTGAAATTCGATTCCTTGATAAAAGAAATTGGCAGACTGTAATTATTGTCTTTTTGTAATTATTGTCTTTTTGTTTTCCAGTTTGACTTAAAGTGCATTTGAGCCCTAGCCAGTTATCTTTGATATCGATTGTACATCAAGTGAATAGTCCAACGGTAGAACATTTCTTGATTTAGTCAACAAGATATGAAGGTTTATATTTCCAATACGATCACCGACATCACTTATTATACAAAAGCATGCTGGTAGAAACAAATTACCTATTTTTAAATTCTAAGTTACATTTGAAGGTTATCAAAGTGCTTTTACCAAAAACAAAATCTAAATTAGAAAATAGCTTAATTCACAAGCACAAAGAAATTCAGCAAATGTCGGTGATGACATCACATCATTAGCATATTGGAAATATAAACCTTTATATCTCGTAGACGCAACCCCCAAATCAAGAAATATTCTATCGTTGGACTATCCACTTCATGTACAATCGATATCAAAGATAACTGGCTAGGGCTTATCAGCATTTTATGGGCGTGTTTGATTGACCGTATTCCGGAATAAGAATACACAGAATGATATCTACAAATCACTTTATATTGGGACTTGTTAGCCACTGGAATACTAAATGTATTCTGAATATCACATGACAGCGAGCGTTTGTAGCTTACAGTGCAAAATGCACCTGAACTAGTGATTTCCAGAGACTATCCATCTATTCTTATTCTGGAATACAGTCAATCGAACCCCTAAACACGAGGATTGTAGATAGTTTCTATTTGCCTTTACTTGTCGTTGCCTACCTGTCCCCGTGTATACATTGTACCCCCTGAACTCCTCCTAGCATGAAGTCACTTGCCAGGTCATCAGCTCTGACAAAAAAACAAAAACAAATGCGTTGCGTTGCTTTAACAACATCAATCTTAGAGTGGGCTTTGAACGAGTGAGAAAGTTACGACAACCGTTTCTCAAACTCATTAATAATTCATGAGATAGTCATCCAATGGAGGAACTGTATTTGGTCACATGCATGGGTCTCGATACCGGGTGAAACCCTTGTTCGAAGCTTCATCAGGTGGATGCATCCTGACATCCAATGAAACACCAGTTCCAAATGCACTATAGTGTTTGATCATATTTCCAACCCTAGTGATCAATATTTCTTAATCATCATATTCATGAACCACTAACTAATTACATACTGATAAACTACAAGTAAGGAGCAAAGAAGTAAAGAAATAAAGAATGACATAGAAAGAAGAAGTCTTCCTCCACTGGGGTTCGAACCACGACCCTTCCGACTGCTTGTACTAACTCTTGTCCACTACTCTACTAGTACGCTAGTTGAAATCACTGCCATCAAAAAAGAATAATAAGCCATCTATTGAATAATTAGATACAACAGTCAAACGGTAAACAATACTTGCTAATGAAGTTTGAAAAGAAACGTATGTAAATTGTCGGTTTTGCATTCGCATGAGAAGACATGTCAAACACTCATTGTTCGTCTTTCATCAGAGATTCCAAATATTTCGAAAACAATAAAACCCTCGAGGTTACGCCTCTCGGGTTTAATTTGTTTTCTCAATATTTGGAACCCCTGATGAAAGACTCCAATTCGTGTTTGATATAGTTCTTCATACATTTCTTTGTACAAATCCCTACTTTTGAACATGAATATCTCCTCAGGTTTATGACAGATATCTACGAAACGTTACAGTTTTGCTATTTTCAGTGTGACAAATATCATCGTAAAACAAATTAAAGAAATATCTCAATAAGTCATTCTATTAAAAAAAAGGCCTAATACAAAACAACATATACATGTACTTACAACACTTTTTTCCCAACAAAGATGAGGACTTTTTCTCCTGGTGCCATGTCGTTGACAAAGTCTAAACACTGAACATGAACGAAACATTGAGGCGATCAGTTAGCAGACATTGGATACACGCAAAACAGTCAAATCCCGTACGCAGTGCAGACGGCCCGACATTACACAGATCTTGCAAACACTGAGGTTTGGACCGAAACAACAGAGATTTGGATGTTAGGTTACCTGTGGTGTTTTCCACAGGAAACCCAAAATCTAATTTGCCAGAAAAATGATAAAAGTGGAGCGGTTATCTTCACTTGCTCGGTCTCTACCATATATTATGGACATATTTTTATCGTATGGTTCCAAAGTATTCAAAACGAGGGGCCAATTCGATATGTACTTTACAAGTCTGGCAATTGTTCTGAAGTGTAAAAGTTTTATCGAATTGGCTCCGGTTTTGTTTCAATTTTGCTGTCTGTACGGAAAGTTAGTAACCGCAAACCGACCAATCACAGCTTACAAAATTAGCTAGCCATTTTGAGCGGTTTTCGATCGAGTGTTGAAAACAACAAGTTATTGCTTTGGTTTTGCGTTTGCTTGGCAATACTATTGGCTGTGAGAAATGTTTTCCAGTTATCAGCCAATCAAGTTTAGCGACAGTATCGACGACTGCGTTTACTTTGCCTCGTCATTGGTTCAAGTAAAACCAATCGTGGATTACTTCAGTTTGTGATTGGCGCATTGTGTTTTCACTTGCTCCTGTGATTGGCTATGTAATTACTTTGGTTTTGGTTTTACTACACTCAACTGAAAACCGCGCTAAATAAATATAAAAAGTTCTAGATGATTCATTCAAAAATCTTACGTTGTTATTATTGCTAAACAGTGTGCACAAATACTGCCTCTTTACTCACCCTTTCCTTCTTCAAATTGCCATCCAGCATTTCTACCAGCTGAGTGACATCCTTACATGCCTGGAGATGAGATACACGTGTAGAGGAGGGTTAGAGAAATTACTGGTTAGGTACAGTACATTATACAATAACATTGACACTCTGATTGGTCAATAGCCATGTGTTATTTATAAAATAGATTCGATAGAGTGCACGCTTGGATTGGTTGAAAGCCGTGTTTCTGCGCTTAAGCTAGTTGGGAGAATTTACATTTTGATGATCAAATAAAACTAGCGTTTTCCCGTGGTTTTCCTCGTTTAGTTCATAAAGGAAATAGAAAATACCCCCCACCCAGTGTTCCCATAGAGTTATAGAAACACTTGTAGAAAAATTGGAAGAACTCGAGATGGCAGTAGAAACACTCGCCCTTCAGGATTGAAGGCTTCTGGAAAGCTGTTGAAAGATTTTGAAAGCATGTTGGAACGAGTTTGACTACGTTTAAAGGCCATTTTAAATGGTTTCAAGATTTGTTGAAAGCAATTGACTGGGGTTTTAGACTTGTATTGGGCAATACCTAGTAGGCACGACATTCGTTAATTAGGCTTAAAAGGCATTAGAATTGCTATACACATAATAGAAATATAGCACAATGAAGGAGGGTACAAGACTGAGAAGACACCAGAGGAGATCTGGCACTAACCAGCTTCAACTGAAACCCCTGGATATCATTGGAAAACAGTGCTTGCTCTCAAATGTTTGTTATGGATGTCTAAATATAGACAGTTGTTGCTATTGTTACACAACAAAAGAGCTATCATTTTCTGACAATAGAGACAACAATGTGACATCATAAGACCAGATATGGCGGCACCCAGGACATTCAAATGAGTTTTATGGACAGGAAAATTGGTCCATAAATTGGTCCATAACAGCATTAGATTTAGATATCCATAAGAAACACATCATTACATAACAAACACATCATTAGATTTAGATATCCATAACAAACACAGCATTAGATTTAGATATCCATAACAAACACAGCATTACATTTCAATATCCATAACGAACACAGCATTAGATTTAGATATCCATAACAAACACAGCATTACATTTCAATATCCATAACGAACACAGCATTAGATTTAGATATCCATAACAAACACAGCATTACATTTCAATATCCATAACGAACACAGCATTAGATTTAGATATCCATAACAAACACATCATTAGATTTAGATATCCATAACAAATACATCATTAGATTTAGATATCCATAACAAACAGCATTAGATGTAGGTATCATAACAGCCATTTAGAGTAAACACTGTTTTTCAGTGGAGGTCCCCTTTAAGGTTACCGGATACCTTCAAGGCATATTTTTTTATAAAAAAATATTATTGATTATCTGGAAAGTTTATGGATTGTTCTACAATTTAGAAAAAACATAATTTCAAAAGATATAAAAGCTTGCAAGATATTTAGAAAAAACGAATTTTGAAGGAAACTAAATAAATCACCGAGGCATTATAATCCCTTTACGTGCCACGGGCACCCCGTGGACTTTTAGCGGGAGCTGTTATCCGAGTAATTTGCATACTGTTGTTGTCGTCGCTTCCCTTCGAAATAACAAACGTGCATTTAGAGTCTATTATCAATCGTTTGTATTGGGAAATCCATAAGAGAAAAGCAAAGTCCTTGGGTAAGACAAAAAGAGAACCCTGGACCGAAAAAGAAAGGAAACCGGCAATAAGGAGGAATTCGGTAAAATGAGGATTGAGCTCGCGGAGAGCGACAAAGGCTCGTTCGAAGAACGTGCGAACCTTCAACTTCAGGGACAACTCCAAATATAAGCAGCGCTAGCAGGCTTAAACTGTTGTTTGGCTCACCAGGAACCAGCAAGTCATTTGAAGAGACTGAGGATGCGAGCAGTGATGAGTTCACATCGGAGTCTGATTCAGATCAGAGTTTCACTCCTGAGCCGTTGTCAATCCTCGACTTCTCAATCGTGAGCTTGAGAGGACATCATCAACTTGCAGTTGTTGTGGAACTTTGGGAATGAAACTTATCGGCTCTCGAACTCAGCAAAACCGTTGAATTGTTGAGAGAGCGGACGGTTTCTTATGAAATATGACTTATTTACCAATTTCCCCGTGAATTTCACTACTGCTTTAAAGCTCCAGGGGTCCTTGCGTAGTCATTGGCTAGTTGGTTCGAAGTGTTGACATTTGCTTTGCTGAGGTGTGAAATGTTCATAAAACTTTACATGCCAACTCTCCGACTAGATTTTTCTTCGTATCCCCTCTCTTTGAATGAATTAATAGGGTATGCATACTTGCCAGATTTTGATAAAACTCGGCCAAAAGACATAAGTTACTGACAAAGAAAAGGGTGTGAGCATTTAGCAATATTCAAAGTATTTTTCCTCGTAGAGCATCCCGCGTAATGTGACTCGGACATTATCGAAGACTAAAACTTTAGGAATGAATTGCATTTGAATGAAGCAAAATATTAAAAAATGCTCACACCCTTTTTTTAGGCTGTCATAATTATGCTGATTGACATTGTGCAGTTGAATCGTTCTTATGCGTTAACCCGAAGGCTGCTAATTCACTTTTTTAAACCTTGTCAGTTTTGCCTTTGTTAGCTTAGCATTGCTTTACAATTCAATATTTTTTTAAACAAATTCATTCAGCATATTCTACACTTCATAAGCTTTACAGAGGTATATAGGTTTCTATAGTTTTCTTTAAAACAACACGCATACATAATTATTAACATGAGAGACCCGCGAAGGTATCCGGTAACCTTAAAAGCTGTTCGGACAACAACATTATTTTGTAACCACACTCGCTAATAAATTACATTAAATAGTTAAAATATAAATGTCTGTTACTGGTAATCTGAATGTCTGTTACTGGCAATCTGAAGTTCAATCCCGGTTTCTGGGAAACTACCCACCCACCCCACCCTTGTATATGTATCATTTTATTAATGATTACCTATTAAAGGTTAGGGTGAAGTGTGGGAGAGGGGTGGGGGTTTCCCAGAAACCGTGATTGATCCCAATCTGAAATCGTATCTTACAAATAGCGGAGGGGAGGGGGGGAGGAGGGGGGGGGGGGGAAGGAAGAAACAAGCATCTGACATACGTTGAGGTCAAGGCAGCCAACAAACACTCGGACAGGATCTGTCATGTAGTTATCAGCCATGCGCTGAACACCAGAGGGCCACGTAGCACTGAAGATGATAAAGGCAATTGTCACTAGTTTCTTTTATTTCTTGTTTATGCGTGAGATAATACATTGATATGAAAATACTTTGAACAAAGACTATTACTCCCGAAAGATTTGAAATGGGACAATATTGAGCCAAGCTAGAAGAGACATATTGAACCTTGAAGTGCCTATACAACCAAAAACGATATTAACAATATCGATTCTACACAGAGTGAATAGTTGAATGGTACAATATTTCTGGGTTTGAAAGCCGTGCCGATGAGTTAGAGGTTTTAATCTCCAAAATGCTAATTACATGACGTCAGGGTAGGTATTTCCCATTATTATTAATGATTGTGAATGAACGTATTTGCTAATATAGGAAAACAAATTTGTAAAATCATTTATTTAAATGTTAAAGTAGAACATATTTTTTTTTTAATCGTTTACCTATAACAGCAATTTTTATAAAATAAATTGTGCCTACCCTGATGTCATGTAATTAACATTTTGGAAATAAATTAAAACCTCTACAGCTCATCGGCACTGCATTCAAACCCAGAAATATTGTACCATTCAACTACTCGCTATCTGTAGTATTAATATCGTTGTTGGTCCTATCTAGGCACATTTATTTAGTTTCTTTAAAACAAAACTACAAAAATAACAACTTGAGAAATACCATGTGAATGTCTTGATATGCCAAATGTTAATTAAAAGTGGATTACAAAAGCTTGTTTTAAAAATTTGATTTCGTTTACAGTGCTCTAAATTTATCTGTAAAGCAGTATTTTTCATCCACTCAAATCTCTGCAATCCTTCATCAAAATTGTTCCCAATCATAGCCTGTTGCCTCACCTTTACACAGTGTACATTGTATGTGTAGTTGCATAGCTACAAATGTATGTCTTTATGTGCTACCCACAATCATGGTCTAAAGGTTTTGGAACACTTGTCACAAAGTAGCACCTTGTATGCTGTCCCAGACTCTCTACATTTTCGACAATTTATCATGACATGAACGTACCCCCCTCTTTTTGTTGAACTTAAATTGATTAAACCTCCACGTCTTCTCAGATAAGGTCCTTGGAGTACTCCGTAAGGTAAAGTAAAAAGTAAAGGCACTTGATTTATAGAGGGTAACACGTTTACCACTAACATATAGCTCAGTAATCTTCCACATGGTCCTCTGTTGACTTAGTCCTACGGTTTTACGTCTTTGTCCAAGAAGACGTGAAGGTATAACCGTTTACTGTTGGATTATGTAAAGGCAGCACCTTCTACTCGGTTATTTTAAGACCCTGATTGTTGGTCCGGCCAGGGTTTGAACCCGCGACCTCCTGCACAACAGACCAGTGCTTAACCATTGAGCTAATTGGAAGGCATTTAAGAGGGGCTTTAAGCCTGTTGAGGTTCTCCATCCACCTTCAAGTGGTAAAGCATAATACGTACAGAAATGCATACATAAACATGTCTAATTATTTACCTTGTCATAACAGTTTGTCTGTCTGGTCGAACATCAAGCAAGATCTTCTTAATCTCGGGTTCAAACCCCATGTCCAGCATGCGGTCAGCTTCATCAAGAACCTATTGGTTATACATGTCAATCTATTGATTATATATGTCTGGGATGTAACTAGTATTTGAAAAAGGCAAGCATTTTGGGAACACAAGGGGGTATTGATGGAAACAAGTCATGTACAAAATAATTAAAAGGGACTACATACATGTACATTGTACTTCTGATTTCTCAGCTGGAAAAAAATAGTTGTAACAGCCAGGTATTTTCCCCACCTACCGGCTTCTATCTAGACATCCCTGCATACAGTATGTACTGCATCAGGGCTCGAAATTAGGTTCACCTACCCACAAAAATGCCAGTAGATTTTTAGAGATGCAAGTAAAATCTCATAACTTGCCGATTAGAACTACTTTGTTGGTGCTAGTGGACCAGACGATGTTGCCATTGAAAATTAGTGACAACTAGCAACAGTTGCTATTAGAATCTTGCTGAACTGTTTGTTGTTGCTAGTGGATAATGGCCATATTTATAGTGGCCATATTTATAAAGCGCCATATCAACCACAGTTGCATGGCGCTTTACATATGACTGACATATCCCGTCAGTGAATTATTTCGGACTGCTTCACGGCGCTAATAGCTGCCACGCAGTTTACAATGTTGAGTGTGATTAGTGCAATGGCCAGGCTGCTGTACCGGGTGACAATCCCCTGCTCTTTTTTCGAGTAGTACAACAGGTTCTTTCACGTCCCCTTCAAACACTGATTAGAAGTAAGAGACAAGGCCAACAGCTTATAAACGTCCCTGCCCAAGGTCGCGGCCAGGATTCGAACCCCGACCTCCCGCAATCTAGACCGTGCTCTACCAACTGAGCTAACCAGTGAGGCAGTTAGAGACCATGTTGCTAGTACACATTAGTGACAACTAGTAACAGTTACTAGTAGAATCTTGCTGAATTATTTATTGTTGCTAGTGGATTAGACCTTGTTGCTAGCAACTGTTACTAGTTGTCACTAATGTTTACTAGTAGAATCTTGCTGAACTGTTTGTTGTTGCTAGTGGATCAGACCATGTTGCTAGTACACATTAGTGACAACTAGCAACAGTTATTAAGTAGAATCTTGCTTAACTATTTGTTGTTGCTAGTGGATCAGACCATGTTGCTAGTACACATTAGTGACAACTAGCAACAGTTATTAAGTAGAATCTTGCTTAACTATTTGTTGTTGCTAGTGGATCAGACCATGTTGCTAGTACACATTAGTGACAACTAGTAACAGTTACTAGTAGAATCTTGCTGAATTATGTGTTGCTGCTAGTGGATTAGACCTTGTTGCTAGCAACTGTTGCTAGTTGTCACTAATGTTTACTAGCAACATGTTCTGATCCACTAGCAACAACAAACAGTTCAGCAAGATTCTAATAGCAACTGTTGCTAGTTGTCACTAATGTTTACTAGTAGAATCTTGCTGAACTGTGTTGTTGCTAGTGGATCAGTAAACATTAGTGACAACTAGCAACAGTTGCTATTAGAATTTTTATGAACTGTGTTGTTGCTAGTGGATCAGACCATGTTGCTAGTAAACATTAGCGACAACTAGTAACAGTTGTTAGTTGTCTCAACCAATATCTTTTGTGCACCTCACAAACTACCAGTTTCCTTTCCTGTAATCCAATTATTCAGGATCTGTTGATTACCGTACGTATTTTTTCAAATCATTCTCACTGGAGCCAAGGAGGTCAAACTATAAAACTGAATTTTGGATTTGTGGCCACTTTCTATGGCATCAAAAATGGAAGCTGAGATGGTCCCTATGAGGCACTACTTTGGCAAAATAACACAAGGTAATAGCCCACTTTCAACATAATGCTTCACTAACAAAGGTTTCAATGTGAGGGTATAAGACAAATTAAATTTATACTGAAGCCTTTGTACATAAAAAGTGAAGCATACATAAAAAGTGGGCTATTGAAAAGGAGCCCCAGGGCTCGACACTAACAGTTACCCTGTTACCGCTGGAAAGTAAAATTTTCCTGTGGAAAGTAAAAAGCTTGGTTTGGAAAGTATGTTTTTAATACATGTTCAATAGTTACTCAGTTTACTTTTCCACTGTGGCAAAAAGTCTTAAAAGTTAGTGTCGAGCCCTGAGTCCAGTGTAAGAGATTTATGATTAAGTTCCCAATTCTCCCTACAAACAAATGTGGATGAGAATTAAGAATGTGATCAGTAATCACTTAGAATTGTTTTGCATAGACTCCTTCAATTAGTAATACATACAATAATTTTAACAGAGCACTTTAACAACAAATGTGTACATGAATAAGATATGCTTACAACGTGATGAACTACATTCATGACTGTATATCTACATACATGTATAAGTACATTGTACTAACCAAGTATGTAACACTCCTCACAGACATGAATTCATTCATCAGAAGATCGTTTAATCTTCCTGGGGTGGCTAGAAAAGTAAAGGAAATTACATGACTTTGTATCAATCACATACTGAGATAACACCGTACGGAAGGTACATGTACATGTACACTACTAGGGAGAACAAGCTAGAGCTGATTTTGTATGAGTAAGGCTACAAACAAACATGGTGTATTTTTGTCCCATCATAACAGTATTGTAACTTGCTGCACTGTAACTCTGTAATTTGATTGGATCAGAAAGGCAAAAACAATGGGAAACCATTTCAACATCACGGCATGTCATGACGAAAGTTGTGTCCAAGAGCACATGGCTTGTGAATTTTCATGTCAGGCTCGTACTGTAGATCAGCTTGACAACTTGCTCGATGGACAAAGAGATAAAGTAGGCAGCAATCCAGTAGTTGCTAGTTTCCACTGATGACCCAGTACTGTTCATGTATTTATCAACTAAAAGCTAATGAGGGTATGCTAGTAAGTTGCAGCTGAAGTGCTTAGCCATTCATCAGAGCAAAAGAGGAAGTGCTAGCACTCAAACCATCAACATGCCTTCGTGCTCAAAATGTTAGCATACCAATAGGCATTTGCATCAATGGTCACATGACCTTGTCGATCACTGTCCAAAATCTCTCTCAGCTGGTCAATAAACCACAATTCCTAGAAATCAGCCACTCTACTGTGTTCAGAAATAATTAGAGTTCCACCAATAGGCTTGCCTAATATGTATAAAAATTAGGTACATTATTATCCTCTGCAGATGCAGACCTACACTAGTTTTTACAGGAACTAGTTATCCATACTATAGAGCAGATTTCGAATGTGGGACAAACTACAGCACTGACTACCATACAGCATGCCGTGGCATATAAATGGTTTCCCATTGTTTTTGTCCTGCTGATCCAATCAAATCACAGAGTTACAGTACAGCACAGTTATGGACATCGGCATAGTTTGTCCCACACATACAAAATCTGCTCTAAGTGGGGCTTACTGCATGCAGTGCTTACATGTAAGTCATTTCAAGCTAAAAATAACGATGTTTACCAATCACACTACATACCAATTACTATCTCAACACCTTTGGTTACGACTTGGATCTGCCCTCTTCTACTACCTCCACCATAGATACAGACACTGCAGGTCACAAAGAGATAAGTCAATCAGTATCTCTCACATTACAAGCCACACCTATTTACCATATTATTTTTAATTGGGGGTGGAGCTTATTTACAAGAACATCTGGAAAAGAGCTCCTAGTGTTGATCTTTCTCTCTTCCAATAAAATGTCTTGTTACAAAGCTGCAGAAATTCCACCTAAAAAGTGACCTGATTAAAAAATATTAGTAACCAAAATAATACTATGGAAAGATGAACCATACAATCATGTATGTCTAAGCACATTGTAGGTTAAACAAGTAGCTTATGCTACATGTATTTCAGTGTAGAAATTATGGATAAGACTTCGGGTTTACATGTATCTGAAGACTCTTACTAGTTGAACAGTTCAATGAAAGTTGCTTGTTGAGGCAAGGAAGGTCATACCACTTTTGATCTTCTTCAACAAACTTTCTTTCCAAAATTTGAGCTTATCTAAACCATACTCAAATTAAAAATAATGATGGTTCATAGCAGTTCTAGTAAAATATGTTACATGGCTGCATTTTCTTACCTCTTTATTCCCCGGTAGTGATACTTTTTTACCTCTTCTTCAATCTGTAGGGCCAACTCACGCGTTGGAGACAGGACCAGTACTGTTGGTCCTCCCCTCTTCTCACGAGCCCTATAAAAAAAATTGTGTATGGAATTAATATCACTTCGTTGATATGCTAATTTTGTATAATATGTGCAGACACTCTCATAAGCGGACAGCTCCAGTTACGGACACCTTTCCAAAACCCCATTTAAACTCTCAGTCAAACTCTGTATTTACACATTCCTGTAAGCGGACAGTTCCAGTTCCAGACACTTTCTCTGATTCCCCGAGGGTGTCTGCTTACGGGAGCTTTGACTGTATGTCACATTTTTATTAACCAAATGTGTGGGCCATACACCAAATTCAGAAATAATGTGTATATATTTCTGTTTCAATAGTTTATCCACATGTACAGAAAACATTATCATTTATACCATCAGAGATTAGGAAGGCCGCCAGGTACATTAGTACAAGTTTGACAAACAATTGACTCATACTGAAAGAAGTTCTTTTACCAAGACAGACAGTAATCCTGAAGTTCAGGTTGCTTTGTTTGAATTAGGAAAATTAATATAAATATATACCTAAATATATATGAGTACCTAAAATATGTGACCCTCCATATGAAAAGCTAATGGAATTTGCATTAATTGTCAATGCATTGGCAACGATAAACTGTTCCGAATGCTATGCCAGAATGTTGATTGAGAAATGCTTTGAACATTAATGCACTGGAAATAAAACTCAATGTTTAAACATTTCCACATAATACATGTATATACAACAATGTGCGATGGAAGTAAATTCATGTCGCTAAATATAAACAGGTTCATAGCAGAAGTTCAAGCAAAGCTCTGAGCTGTTTCAAAAGACACCCTGATCTTACCCAAAGTTGACTGGAAAACAATTACGTCCTAAAACTGTTGGTTTTTCTGTGTCTAAGTCGCTTTAGTGCCGAAAGCATAATATTTTCAACTTGGCTATTAAAAACGAAAAGAAAATTGAGTAAGAATAAATAAATTACGAAATCTCTATTTTTAGTAATTTGTCACGCTTGAGGAGTTTGACCAATGAGAGAAAAACGGCTCTTGGTGGACATTATTATTATTTTATCATACAATTAAATAATTTTTTTTTTATGTGAAAAGGCAAGTAAAAACATGAAGAAGAGGAAGAAGTAGAAGGAGAAACAAAAAAAACACGAATTGCACATTATTTTCACTCATGGACAACTATCCCATCACTTGAATACTGTACGTACCATGTGAAAGGACATAAATATTTCAATATTTTAAATAGTGATCTTGTGGAATTTGCTGTAGTTTAAAAACAATGAAATTACAGCGATTTGAAATCAATGATATTTTTCTATGACAAAAACAACAGGTCTCACTAGCCTCGCTTTCATGTTTTTTCTGCACTTGAAATGTCTTATAACTCAACAGCAATTTTACACATAATTTACTCTATAACTGACCACAATTACTATTTTTTTAATGTGATCTTCATTATTATTTAGTTCCCTCTAATGATTTATCTTCCAAATTATGTAAATTAGGAAGTGGTGAAAGCAGTGCATCCAGGTAGACTACAAGCATGCATTGTGCATGTAGAGTACAATCCAGAGCTGGCAATTGATTTGAGAAGGGCTTGACACAATTGCTACATCGCATGCAACATACATGTACAAGGCACAGCTACAATGTACCACGTCACAGTATTTTGGTGAGCGGTTGGGCAACATGAGTAGCAATTCATTGGCTGGAAGCATCACACCAATGCCAACAATGTTGCAGAGATGTTCACACAGTGCAATTTGTTGCATGCAATGTTGCAGACATGCTCAAGAGTCCAACAGTGCTTTGCCCATGCTACTATCAGTCAACTAGTATCTAGCAGTATTGAAAATTAATAGTCTCGACTTACAGTTTTTGTCCATCTATGTGAAGGAATGCAGGTAACAAAAATGCCAATGTTTTCCCTGTCCCAGTCTGAAAACAGATAACAGACAAATTTGCTTTCAATAACAGGTCAGCTAATGCTGTCAATAGAGCAGATTTCGCATGAGTGGAACAAAAATATGGCATGTCCATACTTACCGTAACCGTACTGTAACTTGATTGGACAAAAACACTAGGGAAACCATTTGAATGTCATGGTATGCCGTATGGTAACTGTGCCGTATGGTAACCGTGCCATGCGTCATTATCATAACTTGCCCCCTCATACAAAATCCACTCAATATGGGTATCACATAAATACACTGTAGAGAGAAGCCTGTTACACCAGTTAATATTAATAACAGGATTAGATACATTTTGAAAACAAGCAACATTGTGATTTATAGTTTTACTTGAACCGAATCATGAGGAAAAGTAAATGCAATCATGGATAACTAACCCATCATATTCGAAAGCAATCACCTAGTAATTACTTTTTGACACTCAATCAAAAACCACACCATGCATATTGCCAGAAACTTAGTTTTCCAATATTTGGGTTGGGGGACCCAAAAATACCAAGTATGGATTATCAAATAAATTAACAAAGTAATAAGACTAGTGATACATGAGGCCAACTTCCTGCCCAGAGTCTTCTTGGTCAGATCCAAGATGGTGGCAACTGCGAGAGAAAAGTTATGTGCTCCTGAAAACTAGAGAATGACTGTATGGACCATGGCCTCGTGCACGAAGTTGGTGCACACGACGAAAATGAAGAAAATTTAGACAAAATTAGTTTTAGAATTGTTGTAGCTTTGTCGTTATTTAATTGAATGTTATTAAATTCCCAACACTCTGACCTTAATTTGATGTAGTTTCTCGAATGCGAATCTTTAACTTCGAAAGAGGGAAGAACGTGGCACTGAGAATAAAAATATCAACCGTTCTCAACAGAAAAAACGTGAAAGCCACGTAACAAAACCTCTCAATGTCAGAGTGAATTTTCATCGTGCAAATCGTGCCTTCCAGTAATCACAATCTCCATTTTGGAAATCATGCAAATTGCGCAGTTTTTTTTTTTTCACTTTTGCATCATGCACTTTTTGCCTTTTTTGCACTTTTTGCTATCACTTTGCCAATAAATATATTTACATCAATGCGAAACTATTCATTTTATCACTTAAATTTGAGTGTTAGAGGAGCATGCAGCGTCACAATTAGTATTCATGCCCAAAGTTTTGAAAATGTGTCAGGCAGACAAGAAATCAAAAGATGTGACAGAAGTAGAAGTCTATGAGTAATCCACTTGCATTGGCGTATTTGCACGATATCTCGAGCCGAAATTGCTTTAAAACTAAATTACTTCAGTTCAGTATTATATGGTTAGGTTTGATGTTATATTTTTATAAAGCAGCATTTTATTTATTTCAATCGAAAGGGAAATTTGCAGCAGCGTGTGACATAGCATGATTTTGCCATTGTCTATAACAACCAATCAGAATCGTGACACTGCTCCTTTAACATTGAATGACAAGATTATGACTAAAATGTATATTCAACAAATGAATGGTTTTTAATGGCTAGTCTCTTTCGGCTTTGTCCGATGGAAATCAGCCTTAAAATGTGCACAGATTGACAGTCTTAATTCACAATGCGATGACGTTCATTCAAGTTAAACTCCAGAACACTAGAATCCAAGAAATATTATGTGGTAACTCTAAGACAGTCGACCTTTCACTTTCAGTGAGTTGCTCTTTTGCACATGCCAATCTAAATTGTCTGTGATGTCACAATACTAATCGAGTTGTTTACAACTTCTAACTTTGAAGAATTCCCACGGGGTTGAATGGGCTCCCGGTCCTTATGTAAATCAAGCTTAGTTTTTTTTTTTTTTTTCAGGCTTAAACAGAGCAGGAAGGAAGTGTTTTTTCTTTGGAAACAAAGACGCTAAGTTTTGGATGTATTGGTATCATGCAACACCACAAATGAGAAATCTTTGATACAAAACGAGGGTTGATTTCACCTGCTTTATTTTGCAAGAGCTGTACTTGGGGAGTTTATAAAATACAAGCAAAAAAGCCGATATGTTTTAAGGCAAACACTTTGTATTTACTGTTTGTATTTTACAGACATGTCAGCCTACGATTACAATCTACTAACTCGGGCGCAATTTGCATGATTTGCACAATGGAAAAAGTGTGCGATTGGCACGATAGAAAAAGTGTGCGATTGGCACGAAATGTGTGATTTGCGCGATCAAAGGCAAAAAAGGCACGATGAAAGCTTGGAACAAGTGTTTTTTTTCTTCAATATTTTTTTCTTCTAATGCTAGTTTTTGACTGATATTTCTTTTGAAGAAAGCATAAAGTACAAGAAAACCACAACGTTTTGTGGCGAATTTCAAGTGCACTTCACCTCAAAGTACATAATTGTGTAAATTTTCTTCTCCGATATTATTTTCTTAAACAATAAAAAATCATTGTGATGTGGAGTAAAAATCGTGTGGTAAATGATGAACTTTTTCAGACAGAATTCGAACAAATTCATTTGTTTTTTCAAATAAAACCATTTTCGAAAGTATTTTGCTCGTTTTTCTGTGCACCTAGACTGAAGTTTTATTTTCTGAAGTCCTAGGGTTATAGGATGTTTAGATTTTGATAAAAATAATAAAACGTAGGGATAATATTTTATGTCACGCTCGTGTACACCAACTCTGTGCACAAGGCCCCAAATCATTCATAGAACCAGTCTAAATACACCTGAACTATAATGGAGAATTTAGCGAAGTTTTCAAGTGTTTTCCAGTGAAATTTACAATACATTGTCTAGTAAACGATTCCTGTGTATATACTTCATGGTAGTGTTTCATTCCATATAGTCTCCCTGCATAATACAGTAAAACAGAAAAGAAAATGATTATGCAGGGAGACTAAGTATGGAACAAAACACTACCATGAAGTATATACCCTTTAGGAACTCAAGCGAAAGACTGATAAAGGCTGAACTATCATGTATTCTGATTGGCTCTTCAGTTATGATACAAAGGTTGTTCTAACAATGCTTTTTATTGGCCCAATGTACTTAGATGACATAGCTGAACTTGTACAGTTTAATTTGCTCAAATTTTATCAATAAAACGATTTTAAAGCAATACCCGAGTACAAAACACTTATGGTCTCAAAATGATGACTGTTTGCACTTTCATGAAAACTGAAATTGCAATAAAAACAATTTATTTTGCAATGCAAGCATACAGGAATTTTTTTAAAGTGTATTGCGCAATAGTTTTGATAACATCAGTTAGAGTTCGAGATCACATATAATCCTCTACACTCAGTCATTTTCTTATATAATTATCTAATTCTTGTTTTACACTTTTATTCTTCAAATTGCTTTGATAGAGTAGTTTTCTTTCCACTGATTTTCCTGCTGCAGATGAATAACACAGTTTTGTTTGGAGAACTAACTGATGCCATCAAAACATTGCACAATACACTTTCAAAAAATTCCTACATGCTTGCATTGAAAAATAAATTGTTTTTATTGTAAGTTCAGTTTTCAGTACAGTCCAAATATCATTTTGAGATCATAAGTGTTTCATACTCAGGTATCCCTTTAAGTAATCTTAAACACATTGTGTAGGTAGAGCAATAGATAAAGTGTACATGTATTACTGGGTAGTTTTCTGATAAGTTTCATCTCTGGAACAGCCAGGAGAAGCCATTAAACCTGAACATGTGCTATCGAATGTTTCTCTTCAACGCTAACAGAAAATAAACAGCTTTTTAGGATTTTCTTTGAACTAGCTTAGATACTGTCATCCTAGTAGCATTGTGGTACCCTTCCGCTGTTTCTTTATCAAAGTAAATTGTCATCTCTTTGGACGAGTAAACAAGTGCAGCAAAGTGCATGAAGGAAAAGAGAAATTAGTTCCTAATCGAAAGGAAACACTGTCTATTGTTGTGCTGTCAAGTGCCAGGCAATCAGATTTAGCTAGATTAGTTGAATATGTAATGAGCATCTGGTTTATAAGGGAATATGTTAGGATTATTCAGTAATCGTGGTTCTGATCTGACTCAAATATAATGTCTAATTACATGTAAGCTGGATGTAAAGTAAATAAAGTAGACTGGGACTAGCTGATTAGAACCATTCCACTGCATATGTGCTTGTGTGTTGATCTTAAGATTAGGAACTCCATTTCAAGCAGTTTAGTAGGCCTGTTTTCACTGCATCATACGCATCATGGAAATACCGTTAATCGCATCTCAATCACTCTGGATTAGGATACCTATGGTATCACGTGATGAAATATTCCATTATTTAGCTTGGCCACCATATTCGATACCCACGTCACGTGATTAAAATCTCCAGGACTTCTGGAGATTTTGGTCATGTGATTCAGCCTTGCAGTCTGCTGCTGCCATCGTGGATCTGACCGAGAAGACCCTGGGCACGAGGTTGACACAAGGTCATAACAGTGATGCCAAAATTTTGGCTCAATCCCTGTTTCTGGGTAACTACCCACCCACCCCTCCCTTGGACATGCATCGTTCTATTAATGATTAACCATTAAAGGTTAGGGTGAAGTGTGGGGGAGGGGTGGGGGTTTCCCAGAAACTGTGTTCAGTTTTGTCACAAGTGTATATTGTTTTAAGAGCCTGTTTACAGATTTTAGAACATTTGGCGTTTGCCTAAAGGACCCCCTAAAAAATATTGGATTGGCAAATTCAACCCCCGAAAAATACGACGAGCACCCGACCACAAAATATGGGAAGTACATGTATCACCCCAGGTATTTAGCAAAGTGAATACCACCTTGTATTAGAGCAGCTGTCGATTTAGTGTCAAAAGTAATAAGTGAATGTTTTGGTTTTGCAATTGCTTAGCATTTCTATTGGCTGTGAAAATGTTTAAAATTTGTAATTGAAGGGGTCCATGCAAGAACAGCGTAAGTGACTTCTGATCAAATTCCAAATTCTTCTTGATATTCTTTGTTTTCTAAGAGAGAATTTAGAACTTGATCAAAAGTCACTTACATTGTTCTTACACGGACCCCTTCAATTATCAGCCAATCAAGTTCTATAAACTAAATTTTTTGTTTTAGCGAGAGTTCTCCACGATTGTGTTTGTTTTTCCTTGTGACTGGTTCAAGTAAAGCCAACCACAAATGACTTCAGTTTGTGCTCGTTGTGTTTTCATTTGCTCCCGTGATTGGCTCTGTGATTACTTTGGTACTCAATTGAAAACTTGTTAGAACGGTTTTCGGTTGAGTGTCGAAAGTAATAAGTAATTGCTTTGGTTTTGCATTTGCTTA
The DNA here is from genome assembly GCA_030867875.1 of Actinernus sp. WN-2022. NCBI lineage: Eukaryota > Metazoa > Cnidaria > Anthozoa > Actiniaria > Actinernidae > Actinernus > Actinernus sp. WN-2022. Next base: position 27,714 of record JAOWCC010001259.1, read on the forward strand.
GATTTTCTATTGCCTGTGAACAACTTGTCACACAAATTAGTTTTCGTTCTTGGAAGAGTTATCCACAACTGCGTTCACTTTTCCTCTTGCTTGGTTCAAGTAAAACCAATCACAAATTACTTAAGTTCTGGCTCTGTAATTACATGTACTTTGGTTTTACAACACTCAATCGAAACCACTCTAGTGTGTTTTACAGTAATTAGTAATACTGAGTTTCTCGACGGAGTTTTGCGATATGAAAGGGACTGTTTTACAGTCTACTGACAAATTTGTATTAATTGACATAATTATTAGCTGGCTGTTGCTTTTCTTAGCTAAAATGCTGTTTTTAAGAAATAAAGGAGAACAAAAGTTAATTGATTAATATTAAATACATTTAAAAAATGGCGTCCAATTTAACTAACTATTTGTTTAGGACTGACTAGCCTCACTTACACGTTCAAAAGCTTTTGTGTGGACCGACTAGCCTCATGTTCACGGTACCAGGACAATAGCTTTTTAATTGGACGCCATTTTTCGAATGGGTCTATGCAAAATGACATACTGCACCTGTGCTATTCCAATCAGGTCTAATCCTGCCATAAGTACAGGCCATGCCTGGCACTGTGAGGAAAGAAGAAAAAAGGGAATGTAAAACAATACAACTGACAGATATATACATTGTAAAATATATTCAATGAAGACCATTTTCCCTGGAAACACTACAGAGCTACAACATTAGTATACCTGAATAGGAGAGGGTTTAGTAAATCCTGCTTTTCTGATTTCTTCCAATACTTCAGCTGTGGATAATAGATAGATACTTTATAAAAAAAATCTACTTTGCAGCCAGTAGGCTGAATTATGTATTCACAATGGTACTGAAATAACAAATGAGTAAATAAGTTATAAAAATACATTCACATCAAATAGCTTTAAAATTCATGGGGGGAGGGGGGGATGCTACGGTACATGTAAAATTATACATAACAGTCATTGAAACTACCATACCATCACTGTGCTGCTAAAAAAACATGCAGGAAAAAATGTCTTAGTTTTAAGAACAATCTGTGCACATGAAAGGAAGACTGTGCAGAAGTGCTCTTACGTCTGAGGTTGTATTTGACCTCATTTCTGGGAGGTAATAGACTACGCAGCTTAAGACTAGAATCAGTAACTATTGAATGGAATAACTTATTGCATAGATCCTGATGACTGTCGTACAGGGTGCTATGGTTAAACAGTTCTAGATTATGGTGGTATGAAATACCGGGAGAGACGATAGATAGATAGAGCCCTTTTCTGAACAATATTAAACTCTCTTGTTACATGACATTATGTATAATTAATTTGTTTCTTTTAACACCAGAAATGCAGACAGTTAATTTACATGGTTCCTGGAACATGGCCATACTTACGATAATGTTTAAATGCCTCTAAAAATGTTGTCACAGGGTTGGGGATGGGTCTATCCTGAACAGAGTCTCCATAATTCTCCACCATAATGTTATTATTAGTTAATCTGCAATTCAGAGTTATAAACATCCAATCAGACTAGTTAGTATTAAATACAGTTAAACCTTGTGTATGCATCCCCTTATTGTCAAATGAAGATGGTTGCTTAAGAGAGGTGTTTGCTTAAAATGAAGCCTAAATTGTAGATACTGTCTATCTACTGTTTTGCACAATAGATAGTTGGTGTTTTTTGTGTTAATTAAATCATGAAGCGCTAGTGCACTCATGTTCACTTGTGTTCTGACTGTTATAACATACTATGTGAAAATGTGGTTCACCGGCGAGGACTTGAACCTCGGTCCCGCATGTTTAAGGCCGACGTGATGACCACTGGGTGGAATTGCCATACAATTCTCAATTATATATGAGATCACAAGGTCGCTTACTATGCACAACGGATTCTGTGTCAAAAAGCAGCTTCCCGAAGAGAAGGCAACAAACTTTGCTACACTCACAAGGGGTGCATTCACTTGTATAATTTGTAACTGTCATCTGACAGATAGTTATCAGTTATCTGGTCATGCGACATGATTCCACCAATCATATAGGAGAAAATATTTGATGAATAATTATACAAATAAGTACATTGTACAGGCACATGCTGACTGTACAATGATGAACAAATAATAATTAATGAATACTACATGAAGTCAAAGGCTGGATGCAGTATGGCAAAATTTTGACTTCATCATACAGTAACAAGGAATGAGCCAGGCTGCGTCATTCCCGCTTTAAATGGCATATAAGCCCAAATTAGTTATACTTGATATCGATTGTTCATGAAGTGAATTTAGTCCAACCGTAGAAAATTTCTTGATTTGGGTGTTACATGTATGTCTACATTAGCTCTTTAGCTATTTCAGACAGCTCGTGTCAACCCTGTTATTCTCTTTCGCCATTAAGTATCACTTTGTAATTCATTGACACAAATAAATTATGTTGTCTACGATATATAAAGGTTTATATTTCCAATATGCTAATGAAGGGCTGTGTGCAAAAAGGGCATAACTGACTCCTGATCACATTCTCAATTCTCCCTTAGAAAACAAAGAAATTGAAGGAGAATTTAGAATGTGATCAGGAGTCAGTTATGCCCTTTTTGCACACAGCCCTTCAATTAATAAAGCACTGTCATTAGCCAATCAGCTACTTGGATTTTGTACAAAACATGCAAAGTTGGAATATTAATTTGAGATACAAAATTAATGTGTTTGTGTAGTCAGAGGCATCATACCTAAATTCTTCAACATCTGCTGGATCTTTACATTTAACAGAATCTGCTTCAATGTAGAAGTGTTTAATGATAGAAGGTAAATCTGAAATGTTTCAAATTAAATTCTGATAAATACTATGAAATATTATATGAACACCAATATTTTATAATAATGTTAACTACATGTACGTGTAAAATACAATCAATAATAAAATAAATCACCACCCAAAATTATCTCTAAATTGGACAAAAAATGTCATGTACACTACCTTGGAGATTTGATTTATAATTAATTATACAACAAACACTTATAGATAAGATGCACCTCTTTGCTCAAATTTCGTGTTGCTGTTGCATCTCGAAAAGACTGTGATTATGCTTGACTGCCGTTTTTGGGGGTTGCAGGTTTTATTTATATGGTTCTGTACCAAAAAAAACGTTTTGTACATGTACTGGTACAGAATACTGGCTGATAGAAGAGCCTAGTGGAATCTCTGATGAGAGTTCCTAGTGTCCACTTCTCTCCAATAAAGAGCATTTTACTATTAATAAAAGCCACATACAAAGCACACAGAGCATGCCATCTCATTTTTGTTGACACGTAAAATTTAACTTAACAGTATCCTGCAAATACAGCCATCTCTCATTGGGAGCATGCAATAATTCAAGCCCTCAGTTCCATACTGACAATGTTCCTTGGACAGGATCTTGTTGCATTATTTGATTGCATGATGTCTTTCAAAACACCATCACAATGGTATAATTGAATATACTAGCCAATCAAATAATGTGACAAGATCCTGACAGAGGAACATCATCAGTATGAAATTTGGGGATTCAAATTGCAGATGTCTTTCTCGGGATGCATTTTGAGTTGTAGCTTCCAATTGGAGACACTGTACTTGCAGGTTACCTAAAAAGTGACCTGAATTAAAGTGGTAAACAAATGTATCATAATTACGTATAAAGAAGTACAATGTACATGTAGGTAGTAGACAACAAGTTTACATTATTTCAGCACTAAAAGTATGGGCAAAACTTTTTTTGTTTCCAGTTTGGTTTAACTTTTTTTTAAAGTTACGTTTGATGAAGCAATTAACTAAAGGTGGTGCAGGTTTTTCAACTTTAAATTTGATTTTCAAAACTCTGAGCTTCTAAACTTGGGCCCAGCTTATCAACAATACTGTACTGTTCATGTATTTGAAACTTGTGTGAAAGGTTGGAAAGAGGACATGAGGCCAACGTAGAGTGGCATTTTTACAAGTCTGAGTGATTTGATTGTAGTAAAAAAAAAACTTTTCAATAAGGGGATCCTACTTACCAAGCCACTTCACTCTCTGGCTTTCTTCCCTTGTGGCATGTATCTCGGCAAATGTAATCTTGGGTTTCCTAATTGTTAAAAAGAGGAGTGACAATCGTACACATGTACCTGGTTGGCATTCTGTTGTCAGTTTTCCACCATCAGAGTGGCAAAGTTTTAAAATATCCCCTTGTGGATCTTATACAAGTTTGTAGAGGTTGGGCACCAAATGGAATCATGAATAAATTCAATGATTTGCTGAAAGTTTAGTAGAATTCCCTGTAAGCACAGGGTAGTCAATAGGATATATGATATGGGCCATTCCAAGACAAAAATGGATTGTGGTTACATAATTTTTAATGTACTGTGCAACTATGTACATGTATGTGGGACTTAAGGTCTCAATAAAGGTTAAAAATTTCAAATCTACAAAGCCCTAATTTATCTAGCACCATAAAAATTTCAATTACCGTATTCACTCACAGATAAGCCACACCCTGGTTTTGTAGCTTTATAGTTTAGGCAAAAACGTTTTTCTGAAGAATATCAAACGTACATATTTGTAATCTTCATCAGACTTTCAAACTGGAGAAAACTCCAAAGTTGTATCTGTCATTTCAGCTCTGAAATAGTTTAAATTTAAAGAGCCAAACTTGCAATGACCAGTGCTTAGCCTTAGTTTCTTTTGGTTTTGTGTGGTGTTTAGTAGTCTACGTTAATAAAAAAATTTTCTTTGAAAATTTTAATTTATGTAAATTTATGGAACCGTGTGCATCAGATGTTCTTGCAGATCATTTTTTCCAGTCCAGTCTTTTTGCCTTTTCCCCCCAATTTTGCAGGAGAAAATAATAGGAAACCACTGTTTCTACAATAATTTGTTGGGGAATTTCAGATTTATTTTTTGTTCAGGTTTTATGACCTGGTTTGAATCAAAATAGGATGAAAAACCAATTCTTCCACTTTGAAAAATTCGTAATATGCAACATATCAAAAATCCTGACAATATTTGAGACAATTTGGTTTGGGATTCGAAAGGAATAATTTAGAAAACAAAATGTTCAAAGCCTCAAGAGCTGAACTCCTTCTGGTGAACATGGTCATTTTGCATTAAAACATGTACAAAATCTATGCTATTTTTTTTTGTTCAAAATGGATTAAACAGTATACACACTTTTTTCAATTCAAGACCTTTAAAACAGTATATAATACCCCTATATGGCTTTAATTCCAATACTGCAGGAGTGTTTTCCCAAAGTCACACCTCAAACCTTTATCGAGACCTTAAGGATAAACAGACAGGGTGCTTTGAAAATGCATCATTTGAGAGAATTAACATTGTGTTAATAAACAAACAGATTTACCAGACTTTTAGCTACAACCATGATCCACTTTGGTCTTGGAATATTCTCATGAATGTCTTACGTACTTCATGTATCTGCCTGACAACATTTTTGAAATACCATTTCATGTAGGTGTATGATCACGCAGGGCACAAATGAACGTAAAAAGGCCGGGGTTTCTATATTTTAAAAAGTGTTTGGCGTAAAGGAATGAATTTTGGTAAGTGTATAAAGGAGTGTTAACAAAACATAACCTGATAAGTTAAGCTAATGTAGCCATCATTATGACGTCACAACAACGTCATTTGTCCATTTCTAATAGGTTTCCTATACATTTTTATTACATCTAAAAACGTTTTATTGTATCTTTTTAAAATCTCTTGTTCATGAGAATGAAGGAATCGAAAACCCGTTCTCGATTGGTAGAGGTAAACAAAAGTTATTCAATTTTAAATTTTGGCTTTTCCCGCCAAAAATTGGCGGGAAATAAATAACATAAAACCATTTATGAAAATATTGCTTGTTTTAACTTTTAGAGTTCGAAATATTGGTACATCATATTTTGTACAATAATAAAACTCTCTATTGATAACAACGTGCTCTTTTTAGAATTTTGATTTTTTGAAAGAAAAAAAAACGGCTTGGAATTGAAGCCTTATTTTTGGTATACGTCATTTTGACGTCATTAATATATTTGGATGTCCTCAGAAAATGGCCAGTTCAGATTTTTTTGAATTTTATCGACAGAATACCTTTGTCTAACACTCAGAAGTCATAGTATTCCCTTTAGTGATATTATTACAGTAGGCAGTCTGATTTATACTTGAAGCCTGACGTCACTGATTATGACGTCAGAGAAATAGTGAATCATCCATAACTCTGGATATATTTATCGTAGAGAGTTAAATTTTTTGCTAAATGAATATATTTCATGAAGCCATTTTTATCACATAATCTGTTTGCAACGTGTTTTAAAGGTTATATTTCACCAAAAAAGGAGACATCCCTTATGACGTCACAACAACGGCAGAATACATAAACAATTGTCCAAAAAAATGAAGTTTCACTTTGTTACCAATCTGCCAAAATTTCTTCAAATTTAGAGTAGTCGTAAAGAAATGGTGTTAATTAAAAAAAAAATTGTGCACTCAACCTCGGCCTTTTTACGATGTTTTGTGCCCGGCGTGGATACAAAATGTAAATACACACAGCATACCTGGTAACAGTATCATTGATTGATGTGTCTGTAGAAAAATAAGCATACAGTAATGTAAAATCATGTCCATCATTTCCTTGAACTCCTCAATTAACTGACAACAGACATGTGTGCAGGAGGCGGTCCTCACAGACAGATAACTGCACACACACTATTATTTATTCTACATGTACTTATGCACATCAATCTACACACTTTATGTAACATGAGATGCAAGTCCACACACTGTGCTAATGTACTCTGACAGATATGAAAAACCACAAAATTCCACAACATACTGTAACTATGTGGTAAAAAGTGGAAACGTACACATGTATTCCCCAGCCCAATGCAGGAGTACTGACTTCTTGGAGGTGAAAGTTTGAAAACTACCACAACTCTGTAACATGGTCAGCAAAAACTGACAGAAATAAAAGTTAATGGTGGAAAGAAACATCATTCTATAACCATTGCAGTCAGGACCACAAAATTAATACCTAATTACACTGTACAACTGATACTACCATTTGCAAACTACGCTAAGCATTAACCTTTTTCCACATTAGTTTACATGTATGCTCGAAACTAGAGTCTGGTGTCCCAAATCTTTGCAATTCGTCGTCAACCTTGATGTTGAAAACCTTTGATATGTCTTCTACCGTTGTGCACCTCAGATTATGCCAAGAGATAGTTGTTGTCTTGCATCTCTCATAATTTTGAGCATCCAAAACTTTAACTTGAACCGACATTTATATGATTTAGTGCATAGCGCGAAGGAAAATCTAGCTGAAAAGTTTACAAACCTGAATCCCACTCGCTGAAACGTGAAGGCGGGACATGTCAAAGGTTGTCATTATGGTAGTTAAATTGCAAAGGTTTGTGCTGCCAGACGTCTAGGTTTCAAATATAAACGAACATGGAAAAGGGTTCACACTTAATGGTACAATGTAGCTTGCAAATGGTAATACATCCTTACATGTTCAATGTATATACATGTACATGTACATGTACTCAAGTTCCTGCCGAAACTCTACTGTCCATATATGGAATGTATCCACAGGGATAGCAACATACTATACATGTAGTCTTTTGGATAAGGAACTACTTTCTCTTTTCCTTTCATCCAAAGAGAAATACAATATACCCGTAAATAAATAAATAAATAACCTTTGTGTACCATAACATATTTTTTCACTTGTAGTTTATGTTCAATAGGGTACTGGGTACATGTACATGTATGTCGTCAACTTCTGCACAGCTTTAGTATTATAAGGTTTTACTGTCTACTAATAATACACTGTAGCTAGACCATATTTATATAGTGCCATATCACCATAGTCTCATGGCGCTTTACATTTTATTGATATATCCAGTCAGTGAATTTTTCACACTGCTATTTCGGCGGCAATGGCAGTTGAGTGTGCGGTTAGTGCAATGGCCAGGCTGCTGTACCGGGTGACAATCCCCTTCTCTTTTTCAAGTAGTACAATAGGTTCTTTCACGTACCCTTCAAATAGTGATTAGAAGTAGAAGAAGACAAGGCCAATGGCTTATAAACGTCCCTGCCCAAGAACGTGGCAGGGTTCGAACCCCTGCACATACAGTATGCAAATTTGGGCTAGATTGTGAGGGATGGGGAGGACTAGTTCAAAAATTTTCACGAAAAACCAACTTTGCCTGGCGTATGGCGCAACGATTTGCTTAGTGGAAGACGTACATTTTACATTTCCCGCTAGGGAAATTGAAAAGTGAGTTACTGGCTTTTAAAGCGAACAGGTACACATTAATTTACTTGTGTAACTTAAATTTCAAAGTGGCACCATTTCTCGAGCTTTTCATGGATTTTGATGTACTACACGGCAATACAACGTTCTTTTCCTGTAGATTTAAAGTTTAGTCCATAGAATTTTGGCATATTTTGAATAGAAATACCAGAAAATGTGTTTTTTCTAACCTGACCTTAATCTCTCAAAGTTACTTGTGTAACCTAAATTTCAAAGTGGCACCATTTCTCAAGCTTTTAATGGATTTTGATGCACTACATGGCAATACAACATTCTTTTCCTGTAGATTAAGTTTAGTCCATGGAATTTTGCCATATTTTGAGTAGAAATACCAGAAAATGGCATTTTTCTAACCTACAATGTAATCCTAACCTCTAGCTCTCAAATAAATAAATTATGGGATAAATCTCACACAAGTAAATTATGGGATAGAAAGGCCAGAAAAGTCTTAAAATGTTGTTTGCCCTTTCAAGAAAACAGCAAGAAAACAAGTTACTGGCTTTTAAAGCAAAAGGCACACAAGATCAGGCATGTTTTCACAAGAGGCCTTATAACCAAAGAGCCCCTTTTGTGAAAACATGCCTGACATACATGTATATATACATGTAAGCTGCACCCCAAACTCGGGAAGGTTAATATATTGTTAAGAGTTAATAAATGCCCGTACTTGAAGCAAAAACGTCTTCAGAAGAGATTGTTGTCATTACAAGTCATGCCAACTGCTATCTCAACTTTGAATATGTAGATTTTAATCTGTTGTCTTTAAATCACTTGTATATGGGTACAATGTAGCACTGTGAGGAGATGGAGAAGGATACAGGAAGAAAGTGGTAAGGGGGAGCTAAGAAAACAGAGGGAGAGGGTGGGATTACTTTTAGTACACAAAAATTCCCTAGCTCAAAAGTTGAACTACAACATGTACACATGGTACTTTACCTGCCATGTCTTCAGTGATAGCAGACACAGAAGGGTTAACAATATCTTCTATCAGCTCCTTTGCCTTTTTAATAGACTCGTCATCACCACTTATTTCAACAGGTGTGTCAAAATATGTGGCATCTTCTTTCTTTATCTGATGAGATTGACATTCAAAATAAATACATATGGTACATGTACAAATATATATGGAAAATCTCAGTGAAGTTGGTTTTCCAAGAATCCTTGATACTGATCCAGACTAAATATATTTCTGTTTTATTGACAAAATTAATACAGGCTGACTGTAATATGAATTCAAAATTCCTTCATACTGCATTGGGCCTCAATTTTTGCAGTATTCATTATTTTTCATTCATCATACAGTCAGCGAGTGCCTGTATTTGCCAACAATACATGTACACCAATTTCTAAGTTACCCTTAAATACATGACTGTACATACATGTACATAGGTGTCACCCCTAGCAACCAACCTTGATATATGCTCCACTCTTCTCTTGGATCTCTCTTATCTTGGATCCTCCTTTACCTGCCACA
>JAOWCC010001260.1:0-50993 GCA_030867875.1 Actinernus sp. WN-2022
GAATCAGTAATGATGAATCAGGAATGAGGAATGATGAATCAGGAATCAGGAATGATGAATCAGGAATCAGGAATGATGAATCAGGAATGATGAATGATGAATCAGGATGAAGAATCAGGAATGATGAATCAGAATGATGAATCAGGAATCAGGAATCAGGAGTGATTAATCAGGAATCAGGAATGATGAATCAGGAATCAAGAATGATGAATCAGGAATGATGAATGATGTATCAGGAATCAGGAATGATGAATCAGGAAGAGGAATGATGAATCAGGAATCAGGATTGGTGAATCATGAATCAGGACTGATGAATCAGGAATCAGGAATGATGAATCAGGAATCAGGAATGATGAATCAGGAATGATGAATGATGTATCAGGAATCAGGAATGATGAATCAGGAAAGAGGAATGATGAATCAGGAATCAGGAATGTGAATCATGATCAGGAATGATGAATCAGGAATGATGAATCAGGAATCAGGAATGATGAATCAGGAATCAGGAATGATGAATCGGGAATAAGGAATGATCAATCAGGAATGATTAATGATGAATCAGGAATCAGGAATGGATGAATGATGACTCAGGAATCAGGAATGATGAATCAGGAATCAGGAATGATGAATCAGGAATGATGAATCAGGAATGATGAATCAGGAATGACAGAATGATTGAATCAGGAATGAAGAATGATGAATCAGGAATGATGAATCAGGAATGATGAATCAGGAATCAGGAATCAGGAATGATGAATCAGGAATGAGGAATGATCAATCAGGAATCAGGAATGATGAATCAGGAATCAGGAATGATGAATCAGGAATGAGTAATGATCAATCAGGAATGAGGAATGATGAATCAGGAATCAGGAATGATGAATCAAGAACTCAGGAATGATGAATCAGGAATGATAAATCAGGAATCAGGAATGATGAATCAGGAATGATGAATGATGAATCAGGAATGATGAATGATGTATCAGGAATCAGGAATGATGAATCAGGAAAGAGGAATGATGAATCAGGAATCAGGATTGGTGAATCATGAATCAGGACTGATGAATCTGGAATCAGGATGATGAAGCAGGGAATCAGGAATGATGAATCAGGAATGATGAATGATTGTACAGGAATCAGGAATGATGAATCAGGAAAGAGGAATGATGAATCAGGAATCAGAATGGTGAATCATGAATCAGGAATGATGAATCAGGAATCAGGAATGATGAATCAGGAATCAGGAATGATGAATCAGGAATCAGGAATGATGAATCAGGAATCAAGAATGATGAATCAGGAATGATGAATGATGAATCAGGAATCAGGAATGATCAATCAGGAATAAGGAATGATGAATCAGGAATGATGAATCAGGAATCAGGAATGATGAATCAGGAATCAGGAATGATGAATCAGGAATAATGAATCAGGATTCAGGAATGATGAATCAGGAATGCCGAATGATGAATCAGGAATGATGAATGATGAATCAGGAATGATGATGATGAATCAGGAATCAGGAATGATGAATCAGGAATCAGGAATCAGGGATGATGAATCAGGAATGAGGATTGATGAATCAGGAATGAGGAATCATGAATCAGGAATGAGGAATGATGAATCAGGAATCAGGAATGATGAATCAGGATGATGAATCAGGAATCAGGAATGATGAATCAGGAATGATGAATCAGGAATCAGGATCAGGAATGATGAATCAGGAATCAGGAATGATGAATCAGGAATGAGGAATGATCAATCAGGAATCAGGAATGATGAATCAGGAATCAGGAATGATGAATCAGGAATGAGTAATGATGAATCAGGAATGAGGAATGATGAATCAGGAATGAGGAATGATGAATCAGGGAATCAGGAATGATGAATCAGGAATGATAAATCAGAAATCAGGAATGATGAATCAGGAATGATCGAATGATGAATCAGGAATGATGAATGATGTATCAGGAATCAGGAATGATGAATCATGAATAAGGACTGATGAATCTGGAATCAGGAATGATGAATCAGGAATCAGGAATGATGAATCAGGAATGATGAATGATGAATCAGGAAATCAGTAATGATGAATCAGGAATTGAGGAATGATGAATCAGGAATCAGGAATGATGAATCAGGAATCAGGAATGATGAATCAGGAATGATAAATCAGGAATCATGAATGATGAATCAGGAATCAGGAATGGATGAATCAGGAATGATGAATGATGTATCAGGAATCAGGAATGATGAATCAGGAAAGAGGAATGATGAATCAGGAATCAAGGATTGGTGAATCATGAATCAGGAATGATGAATCTGGAATCAGGAATGATGAATGATGAATCAGGAATGATGAATCAGGAATGATGAATGATGTATCAGGAATCAGGAATGATGAATCAGGAAAGAGGAATGATGAATCAGGAATCAGGAATGGTGAATCATGAATCAGGAATGATGAATCAGGAATGATGAATCAGGAATCAGGAATGATGAATCAGGAATCAGGAAATGATGAATCGGGAATAAGGAATGATCAATCAGGAATGATTAATGATGAATCAGGAATCAGGAATGATGAATGATGAATCAGGAATCAGGAATGATGAATCAGGAATCAGGAATGATGAATCAGGAATGATGAATCAGGAATGATGAATCAGGAATGAAGAATGATGAATCAGGAATGAAGAATGATGAATCAGGAATGATGAATCAGGAATGATGAATCAGGAATCAGTGAATCAGGAAATGATGAATCAGGAATCAGGAATGATGAATCAGGAATCAGGAATGATGAATCAGGAATCAGGAATGATGAATCAGGAATGAGTAATGATGAATCAGGAATGAGTAATGATCAATCAGGAATGAGGGAATGATGAATCAGGAATCAGGAATGATGAATCAAGAATCAGGAATGATGAATCAGGAATGATAAATCAGGGAAGATCAGGAATGATGAATCAGGAATGATGAATGATGAATCAGGAATGATGAATGATGTATCAGGAATCAGGAATGATGAATCAGGAAAGAGGAATGATGAATCAGGAATCAGGATTGGTGAATCATGAATCAGGACTGATGAATCTGGAATCAGGAATGATGAAGCAGGAATCAGGAATGATGAATCAGAAATGATGAATGATGTAACAGGAATCAGGAATGATGAATCAGGAAAGAGGAATGATGAATCAGGAATCAGGAATGGTGAATCATGAATCAGGAATGATGAATCAGGAATCAGGAATGATGAATCAGGAATCAGGAATGATGAATCAGGAATCAGGAATGATGAATCAGGAATCAAGAATGATGAATCAGGAATGATGAATGATGAATCAGGAATCAGGATGATCAATCAGGAATAAGGGAATGATGAATCAGGAATGATGAATCAGGAATCAGGAATGATGAATCAGGAATCAGGAATGATGAATCAGGAATAATGAATCAGGATTCAGGAATGATGAATCAGGAATGCCGAATGATGAATCAGGAATGATGGAATGATGAATCAGGAATGATGAATGATGAATCAGGAATCAGGAATGATGAATCAGGAATCAGGAATCAGGAATGATGAATCAGGAATGAGGATTGATGAATCAGGAATGAGGAATCATGAATCAGGAATGAGGAATGATGAATCAGGAATCAGGAATGATGAATCAGGAATGATGAATCAGGAATCAGGAATGATGAATCAGGAATGATGAATCAAGGAATCAGGAATCAGGAATGATGAATCAGGAATCAGGAATGATGAATCAGGAATGAGGAATGATCAATCAGGAATCAGGAATGATGAATCAGGAATGAGGAATGATGAATCAGGAATCAGGAATGATGAATCAGGAATCAGGAATGATGAATCAGGAATGATAAATCAGGAATCAGGAATGATGAATCAGGAATCAGGAATGATGAATCAGGAATGATGAATGATGTATCAGGAATCAGGAATGATGAATCAGGAAAGAGGAATGATGAATCAGGAATCAGGATTGGTGAATCATGAATCAGGAATGATGAATCTGGAATCAGGAATGATGAATCAGGAATCAGGAATGATGAATCAGGAATGATGAATGATGTAACAGGAATCAGGAATGATGAATCCAGGAAAGAGGAATGATGAATCAGGAATCAGGAATGGTGAATCATGAATCAGGAATGATGAATCAGGAATCAGGAATGATGAATCAGGAATCAGGAATGATGAATCGGGAATCAGCAATGATGAATCAGGAATCAGGAATGATGAATGATGAATCAGGAATGATGAATCGGGAATCAGCAATGATGAATCAGGAATCAGGAATGATGAATGATGAATCAGGAATCAGGAATGATGAATCAGGAATCAGGAATGATGAATCAGGAATCAAGAATGATGAATCAGGAATGATGAATGATGAATCAGGAATCAGGAATGATGAATCAGGAATCAGGAATGATCAATCAGGAATGATGAATGATGAATCAGGAATCAGGAATGAATGAATCAGGAATCAGGAATGATGAATCAGGAAATAATGGGAATCAGGAATCAGGAATGATGATCAGGAATCAGGAATGATGAATCAGGAATAATGAATCACGATTCAGGAATGATGAATAAGGAATGACGAATGATGAAATCAGGAATGATGAATGATGAATCAGGAATGATGAATGATGAATCAGGAATCAGGAATCAGGAATCAGGAATGATGAATCAGGAATGACGAATGACGAATGATGAATCAGGAATGATGAATGATGAATCAGGATTGATGAATGATGAATCAGGAATCAGGAATGATGAATCAGGAATCAGGAATCAGGAATGATGAATGATGAATCAGGAATGATGAATGATGAATCAGGAATCAGGAATCAGGAATCAGGAATGATGAATCAGGAATGAGGATTGATGAATCAGGAATGAGGAATCATGAATCAGGAATGAGGAATGATGAATCAGGAATCAGGAATGATGAATCAGGAATGATGAATCAGGAATCAGGAATGATGAATCAGGAATGATGAATCAGGAATCAGGAATCAGGAATGATGAATCAGGAATCAGGAATGATGAATCAGGAATGAGGAATGATCAATCAGGTTTGATGAATCAGGAATCAGGGAATGATGAATCAGGAATCAGGACATGATGAATCAGGAATCAGGAATGATGATAGGAATCAGGATTGATGAATCAGGATCAAGAATGATGAATCAGGAATGATGAATGATGAATCAGGAATGATCAATCAGGAATAAGGAATGATCAATCAGGAATGATGAATGATCAATCAGGAATCAGGAATGATGAATCAGGAATCAGGAATGATGAATCAGGAATAATGAATCAGGATTCAGGAATGATGAATCAGGAATGACGAATGATGAATCAGGAATGATGAATGATGAATCAGGAATGATGAATGATGAATCAGGAATCAGGAATGATGAATCAGGAATGATGAATCAGGATTCAGGAATCAGGAATGATGAATCAGGAATGAGAATTGATGAATCAGAATGAGGAATGATGAATCAGGAATGAGGAATGATGAAGCAGGAATCAGGAATGATGAATCAGGAATCAGGAATGATGAATCAGGAATCAGGAATGATGAATCAGGAATGATGAATGATGTATCAGGAATCAGGAATGGTGAATCATGAATCAGGAATGATGAATCAGGAATGAGGAATGATTAATCAGGAATGAAGAATGATGAATCAGGAATGAGGAATGATGAATCAGGAATGATGAATCAGGAATGATGAATCACGATTCAGGAATCAGGAATGATGAATCAGGAATCAGGAATGATGAATTCAGGAATGAGGATGATCAATCAGGAATCAGGAATGATGAATCAGGAATCAGGAATGATGAATCAGGAATGAGTAATGATGAATCAGGAATCAGGAATGATGAATCAGGAATCAGGATGATGAATCAGGGAATCAGGATGATGAATCAGGAATGATAAATCAGGAATCAGGAATGATGAATCAGGAATGATGAATGATGAATCAGGAATGATGGAATTGATGTATCAGGAATCAGGAATGATGAATCAGGAAAGAGGAAATGATGAATCAGGAATCAGGATTGGTGAATCATGAATCAGGACTGATGAATCAGGAATCAGGAATGATGAATCAGGAATGATAAATCAGGAATCAGGAATGATGAATCAGGAATGATGAATGATGAATCAGGAATGATGAATGATGTATCAGGAATCAGGAATGATGAATCAGGAAAGAGGAATGATGAATCAGGAATCAGGAATTGGTGAATCATGAATCAGGACTGATGAATCTGGAATCAGGAATGATGAATCAGGAATCAGGATGATGAATCAGGAATGATGAATGATGTATCAGGAATCAGTAATGATGAATCAGGAATGAGGAATGGATGAATCAGGGAATCAGGAATGATGAATCAGGAATCAGGAATGATGAATCAGGAATGATGAATGATGAATCAGGAATGATGAATCAGGAATGATGAATCAGGAATGATGAATCAGGAATCAGGAATCAGGAAGTGATTAATCAGGAAATCAGGAATGATGAATCAGGAATCAAGAATGATGAATCAGGAATGATGAATGATGTATCAGGAATCAGGAATGATGAATCAGGAAAGAGGAATGATGAATCAGGAATCAGGATTGGTGAATCATGAATCAGGACTGATGAATCAGGAATCAGGAATGATGAATCAGGAATCAGGAATGATGAATCAGGAATGATGAATGATGTATCAGGAATCAGGAATGATGAATCAGGAAAGAGGAATGATGAATCAGGAATCAGGAATGGTGAATCATGAATCAGGAATGATGAATCAGGATGATGAATCAGGAATCAGGAATGATGAATCAGGGAATCAGGAATGATGAATCGGGAATAAGGAATGATCAATCAGGAATGATTAATGATGAATCAGGAATCAGGAATGATGAATGATGAATCAGGAATCAGGAATGATGAATCAGGAATCAGGAATGATGAATCAGGAATGATGAATCAGGAATGATGAATCAGGAATAGAAGAATGATGAATCAGGAATGAAGAATGATGAATCAGGAATGATGAATCAGGAATGATGAATCAGGAATCAGGAATCAGGAATGATGAATCAGGAATGAGGAATGATCAATCAGGAATCAGGAATGATGAATCAGGAATCAGGAATGATGAATCAGGAATGAGTAATGATCAATCAGGAATGAGGAATGATGAATCAGCAGGAATCAGGAATGATGAATCAAGAATCAGGAATGATGAATCAGGAATGATAAATCAGGAATCAGGAATGATGAATCAGGAATGATGAATGATGAATCAGGAATGATGAATGATGTCAGGAATCAGGAATGATGAATCAGGAAAGAGGAATGATGAATCAGGAATCAGGGATTGGTGAATCATGAATCAGGACTGATGAATCTGGAATCAGGAATGATGAAGCAGGAATCAGGAATGATGAATCAGGAATGATGAATGATGTAACAGGAATCAGGAATGATGAATCAGGAAAGAGGAATGATGAATCAGGAATCAGGAATGGTGAATCATGAATCAGGAATGATGAATCAGGAATCAGGAAATGATGAATCAGGAATCAGGATGATGAATCAGGAATCAGGAATGATGAATCAGGAATCAAGAATGATGAATCAGGAATGATGAATGATGAATCAGGAATCAGGAATGATCAATCAGGAATAAGGAATGATGAATCAGGAATGATGAATCAGGAATCAGGGAATGATGAATCAGGAATCAGGAATGATGAATCAGGAATAATGAATCAGGATTCAGGAATGATGAATCAGGAATGCCGAATGATGAATCAGGAATGATGAATGATGAATCAGGAATGATGAATGATGAATCAGGAATCAGGAATGATGAATCAGGAATCAGGAATCAGGAATGATGAGATCAGGAATGAGGATTGATGATCAGGAATGAGGAATCATGAATCAGGAATGAGGAATGATGAATCAGGAATCAGGAATGATGAATCAGGAATGATGAATCAGGAATCAGGAATGATGAATCAGGAATGATGAATCAGGAATCAGGAATCAGGAATGATGAATCAGGAATCAGGAATGATGAATCAGGAATGAGGAATGATCAATCAGGAATCAGGAATGATGAATCAGGAATCAGGAATGATGATTCAGGAATGAGTAATGATGAATCAGGAATGAGGAATGATGAATCAGGAATGAGGAATGATGAATCAGGAATCAGGAATGATGAATCAGGAATGATAAATCAGAAATCAGGAATGATGAATCAGGAATGACGAATGATGAATCAGGAATGATGAATGATGTATCAGGAATCAGGAATGATGAATCATTGAATAAGGACTGATGAATCTGGAATCAGGAATGATGAATCAGGAATCAGGAATGATGAATCAGGAATGATGAATGATGAATCAGGAATCAGTAATGATGAATCAGGAATGAGGAATGATGAATCAGGAATCAGGAATGATGAATCAGGAATCAGGAATGATGAATCAGGAATGATAAATCAGGAATCAGGAATGATGAATCAGGAATCAGGAATGATGAAACAGGAATGATGAATGATGTATCAGGAATCAGGAATGATGAATCAGGAAAGAGGAATGATGAATCAGAATCAGGATTGGTGAATCATGAATCAGGAATGATGAATCTGGAATCAGGAATGATGAATCAGGAATCAGGGAATGATGAATCAGGAATGATGAATGATGTAACAGGAATCAGGATGATGAATCAGGGAGAAGAGGAATGATGAATCAGGAATCAGGAATGGTGAATCATGAATCAGGAATGATGAATCAGGAATCAGGAATGATGAATCAGGAATCAGGAATGATGAATCGGGAATCAGCAATGATGAATCAGGAATCAGGAATGATGAATTATGAATCAGGAATGATGAATCGGGAATCCAGCAATGATGAATCAGGAATCAGGAATGATGAATGATGAATCAGGAATCAGGAATGATGAATCAGGAATCAGGAATGATGAATCAGGAATCAAGAATGATGAATCAGGAATGATGAATGATGAATCAGGAATCAGGAATGATGAATCAGGAATCAGGAATGATCAATCAGGAATGATGAATGATGAATCAGGAATCAGGAATGATGAATCAGGAATCAGGAATGATGAATCAGGAATAATGAATCAGGAATCAGGAATGATGAATCAGGAATCAGGAATGATGAATCAGGAATAATGAATCACGATTCAGGAATGATGAATAAGGAATGACGAATGATGAATCAGGAATGATGAATGAATGAATCAGGAATGATGAATGATGAATCAGGAATCAGGAATCAGGAATCAGGAATGATGAATCAGGAATGACGAATGACGAATGATGAATCAGGAATGATGAATGATGAATCAGGAATGATGAATGATGAATCAGGATCAAGGAATGTTGAATCAGGAATCAGGAATCAGGAATGATGAATGATGAATCAGGAATGATGAATGATGAATCAGAATCAGGAATCAGGAATCAGGAATGATGAATCAGGAATGAGGATTGATGAATCAGGAATGAGGAATCATGAATCAGGAATGAGGAATGATGAATCAGGAATCAGGAATGATGAATCAGGAATGATGAATCAGGAATCAGGAATGATGAATCAGAGAATGATGAATCAGGAATCAAGGAATCAGGAATGATGAATCAGGAATCAGGAATGATGAATCAGGAATGAGGAATGATCAAATCAGGATTGATGAATCAGGAATCAGGAATGATGAATCAGGAATGAGTAATGATGAATCAGGAATGAGGAATGATGAATCAGGAATCAGGAATGATGAATCAGGAATCAGGAATGATGAATCAGGAATCAGGATTGATGAATCAGGAATCAAGAATGATGAATTCAGGAATGATGAATGATGAATCAGGAATGATCAATCAGGAAATAAGGAATGATCAATCAGGAATGATGAATGATCAATCAGGAATCAGGAATGATGAATCAGGAATCAGGAATGATGAATCAGGAATAATGAATCAGGGATTCAGGAATGATGAATCAGGAATGACGAATGATTGAATCAGGAATAATGAATCATGATTCAGGAATGATGAATCAGGAATGACGAATGATGAATCAGGAATGATGAATGATGAATCAGAATGATGAATGATGAATCAGGAATCAGGAATGATGAATCAGGAATGATGAATCAGGAATCAGGAATCAGGAATGATGAATCAGGAATGAGAATTGATGAATCAGAATGAGAATAGATGAATCAGAATGAGGAATGATTGAAGCAGGAATCAGGAATGATGAATCAGGAATCAGGAATGATGAATCAGGAATCAGGAATGATGAATCAGGAATGATGAATGATGTATCAGAATCAGGAATGGTGATCATGAATCAGGAATGATGAATCAGGAATGAGGAATGATTAATCAGGAAATGAAGAATGATGAATCAGGAATGAGGAATGATGAATCAGGAATGATGAATCAGGAATGATGAATCACGATTCAGGAATCAGGAATGATGAATCAGGAATCAGGAATGATGAATCAGGAATGAGGAATGATCAATCAGGAATCAGGAATGATGAATCAGGAATCAGGAATGATGAATCAGGAATGAGTAATGATGAATCAGGAATCAGGAATGATGAATCAGGAATCAGGAATGATGAATCAGGAATCAGGAATGATGAATCAGGAATGATAAATCAGGAATCAGGAATGATGAATCAGGAATGATGAATGATGAATCAGGAATGATGAATGATGTATCAGGAATCAGGAATGATGAATCAGGAAAGAGGAATGATGAATCAGGAATCAGGATTGGTGAATCATGAATCAGGACTGATGAATCAGGAATCAGGAATGATGAATCAGGAATGATAAATCAGGAATCAGGAATGATGAATCAGGAATGATGAATGATGAATCAGGAATGATGAATGATGTATCAGGAATCAGGATGATGAATCAGGAAAGAGGAATGATGAATCAGGAATCAGGATTGGTGAATCATGAATCAGGACTGATGAATCTGGAATCAGGAATGATGAATCAGGAATCAGGAATGATGAATCAGGAATGATGAATGATGTATCAGGAATCAGGAATGATGAATCAGTAATCAGGAATGATGACTCAGGACATGATGAATGATGACTCAGGAATCAGCAATGATGAATCAGGAATGCAGGAATCAGGAATGATGAATCAGGAATCAGGAATGATGAAATCAGGAATGAGGAATGATTAATCAGGAATGAAGAATTGATGAATCAAGGAAATGAAGAATGATGAATCAGGAATGATGAAACAGGAATCAGGAATCAGGAATGATGAATCAGGAATCAGGAATGATGAATCAGGAATCAGGAATGATGAATCAGGAATCAGGAATGATGAATCAGGAATCAGGAATGATGAATCAGGAATGAGTAATGATGAATCAGGAATGAGGAATGATGAATCAGGAATCAGGAATGATGAATCAAGAATCAGGAATGATGAATCAGGAAATGATAAATCAGGAATCAGGAATGATGAATCAGGAAAGAGGAATGATGAATCAGGAATCAGGATTGGTGAATCATGAATCAGGACTGATGAATCTGGAATCAGGAATGATGAAGCAGGAATCAGGAATGATGAATCAGGAATGATGAATGATGTAAACAGGAATCAGGAATGATGAATCAGGAAAGGAGGAATGATGAATCAGGAATCAGGAATGGTGAATCATGATCAGAATGATGAATCAGGAATCAGGAATGATGAATCAGGAATCAGGAATGATGAATCAGGAAATCAAGAATGATGAATCAGGAATGATGAATGATGAATCAGGAATCAGGAATGATGAATCAGGAATAAGGAATGATCAATCAGGAATGATGAATCAGGAATCAGGAATGATGAATCAGGAATCAGGAATGATGAATCAGGAATAATGAATCAGGATTCAGGAATGATGAATCAGGGAATGACGAATGACGAATGATGAATCAGGAATGATGAATGATGAATCAGGAATGATGAATGATGAATCAGGAATCAGGAATGATGAATCAGGAATCAGGAATCAGGAATGATGAATCAGGAATGAGGATTGATGAATCAGGAATGAGGAATGAAGAATCAGGAATGAGGAATGATGAAGCAGGAATCAGGAATGATGAATCAGGAATCAGGAATGATGAATCAGGAATGATGAATCAGGAATCAGGAATGATGAATCAGGAATGATGAATGATGTATCAGGAATCAGGAATGGTGAATCATGAATCAGGAATGATGAATCAGGAATGAGGAATGATTAATCAGGAATGAAGAATGATGAATCAGGAATGAGGAATGATGAATCAGGAATGATGAATCAGGAATCAGGAATCAGCAATGATGAATCAGGAATCAGGAATGATGAATCAGGAATCAGGAATGATGAATCAGGAATGAGGAATGATCAATCAGGAATCAGGAATGATGAATCAGGAATCATGAATGATGAATCAGGAATGAGTAATGATGAATCAGGATCAGGAATGATGAATCAGGAATCAGGAATGATGAATCAGGAATCAGGAATGATGAAATCAGGAATGATCAATCAGGAATCAGAATGATGAATCAGGAATGATGAATGATGTATCAGGAATCAGGAATGGTGAATCATGAATCAGGAATGATGAATCAGGAATGAGGAATGATTAATCAGGAATGAAGAATGATGAATCAGGAATGAGGAATGATGAATCAGGAATGATGAGATCAGGAATCAGGGAATCAGGAATGATGAATCAGGAATCAGGAATGATGAATCAGGAATCAGGAATGATGAATCAGGAATGAGGAATGATCAATCAGGAATCAGGAATGATGAATCAGGAATCATGAATGATGAATCAGGAATGAGTAATGATGAATCAGGAATCAGGAATGATGAATCAGGAATCAGGAATGATGAATCAGGAATCAGGAATGATGAATCAGGAATGATCAATCAGGAATCAGGAATGATGAATCAGGAATAATGAATCAGGAATCAGGAAATGATGAATCAGGAATTATGAATCAGGAGATGATGAATGATGAATCAGAATGATGAATCAGGAATGATGAATCAGGAATCAGGAATCAGGAATCAGGAATCAGGAGTGATTAATCAGGAATCAGGAATGATGAATCAGGAATCAGGAATGATGAATCAGGAATGAATGAATCAGGAATCAGGAATCAGGAATCAGGAATCAGGAGTGATTAATCAGGAATCAGGAAAGATGAATCAGGAATCAGGAATGATGAATCAGGAATCAGGAATGATGAATCAGGAATCAAGAATGATGAATCAGGAATGATGAATGATGAATCAGGAATCAGGAATGATCAATCAGGAATCAGGAATGATGAATCAGGAATAATGAATCAGGAATCAGGAATGATGAATCAGGAATCAGGAATGATGAATCAGGAATGATGAATGATGAATCAGGAATGATGAATCAGGAATGATGAATCAGGAATGATGGAATCAGGAATCAGGAATCAGGAGTGATTAATCAGGAATCAGGAATGATGAATCAGGAATCAAGAATGATGAATCAGGAATGATGAATGATGTATCAGGAATCAGGAATGATGAATCAGGAAAGAGGAATGATGAATCAGGAATCAGGATTGGTGAATCATGAATCAGGACTGATGAATCAGGAATCAGGAATGATGAATCAGGAATCAGGAATGATGAATCAGGAATGATGAATGATGTATCAGGAATCAGGAATGATGAATCAGGAAGAGGAATGATGAATCAGGAATCAGGAATGGTGAATCAAGAATCAGGAATGATGAATCAGAATCAGGAATGATGATCAGGAATCAGGAATGAATGGAATCGGGGGAATAAGGAATGATCAATCAGGAATGATGAATGATGAATCAGGAATCAGGAATGATGAATGATGAATCAGGAATCAGGAATGATGAATCAGGAATCAGGAATGATGAATCAGGAATGATGAATCAGGAATGATGAATCAGGAATGAAGAATGATGAATCAGGAATGAAGAATGATGAATCAGGAATGATGATCAGGAATGATGAATCAGGAATCAGGAATCAGGAATGATGAATCAGGAATCAGGAATGATGAATCAGGAATGAGGAATGATCAATCAGGAATCAGGAATGATGAATCAGGAATCAGGAATGATGAATCAGGAATGAGTAATGATCAATCAGGAATGAGGAATGATGAATCAGGAATCAGGAATGATGAATAATCAAGAATCAGGAATGATGAATCAGGAATGATAAATCAGGAATCAGGAATGATGAATCAGGAATGATGAATGATGAATCAGGAATGATGAATGATGTATCAGGAATCAGGAATGATGAATCAGTAAAGAGGAATGATGAATCAGGAATCAGGTTTGGTGAATCATGAATCAGGACTGATGAATCTGGAATCAGGAATGATGAAGCAGGAATCAGGAATGATGAATCAGGAATGATGAATGATGTAACAGGAATCAGGAATGATGAATCAGGAAAGAGGAATGATGAATCAGGAATCAGGAATGGTGAATCATGAATCAGGAATGATGAATCAGGAATCAGGAATGATGAATCAGGAATCAGGAATGATGAATCAGGAATCAAGAATGATGAATCAGGAATGATGAATGATGAATCAGGAATCAGGAATGATCAATCAGGAATAAGGAATGATGAATCAGGAATGATGAATCAGGAATCAGGAATGATGAATCAGGAATCAGGAATGATGAATCAGGAATAATGAATCAGGATTCAGGAATGATGAATCAGGAATGCCGAATGATGAATCAGGAATGATGAATGATGAATCAGGAATGATGAATGATGAATCAGGAATCAGGAATGATGAATCAGGAATCAGGAATCAGGAATGATGAATCAGGAATGAGGATTGATGAATCAGGAATGAGGAATGATGAATCAGGAATCAGGAATGATGAAGCAGGAATCAGGAATGATGAATCAGGAATCAGGAATGATGAATCAGGAATGATGAATCAGGAATCAGGAATGATGAATCAGGAATGATGAATGATGTATCAGGAATCAGGAATGGTGAATCATGAATCAGGAATGATGAATCAGGAATGAGGAATGATTAATCAGGAATGAAGAATGATGAATCAGGAATGAGGAATGATGAATCAGGAATGATGAATCAGAATCAGGAATCAGCAATGATGAATCAGGAATCAGGAATGATGAATCAGGAATCAGGAATGATGAATCAGGAATGAGGAATGATCAATCAGGAATCAGGAATGATGAATCAGGAATCATGAATGATGAATCAGGAATCAGGAATGATCAATCAGGAATGATGAATGATGAATCAGGAATCAGGAATGATGAATCAGGAATCAGGAATGATGAATCAGGAATAATGAATCAGGAATCAGGAATGATGAATCAGGAATCAGGAATGATGAATCAGGAATAATGAATCACGATTCAGGAATGATGAATAAGGAATGACGAATGATGAATCAGGGAATGATGAATGATGAATCAGGAATGATGAATGATGAATCAGGAATCAGGAATCAGGAATCAGGAATGATGAATCAGGAATGACGAATGACGAATGATGAATCAGGAATGATGAATGATGAATCAGGAATGATGAATGATGAATCAGGAATCAGGAATGATGAATCAGGAATCAGGAATCAGGAATCAGGAATGATGAATCAGGAATGAGTAATGATGAATCAGGAATGAGGAATGATGAATCAGGAATCAGGAATGATGAATCAGGAATCAGGATTGATGAATCAGGAATCAAGAATGATGAATCAGGAATGATGAATGATGAATCAGGAATGATCAATCAGGAATAAGGAATGATCAATCAGGAATGATGAATGATCAATCAGGAATCAGGAATGATGAATCAGAGAATCAGGAATGAAGAATCAGGAATAATGAATCAGGATTCAGGAATGATGAATCAGGAATGACGAATGATGAATCAGGAATGATGAATGATGAATCAGGAATGATGAATGATGAATCAGGAATCAGGAATGATGAATCAGGGAATGATGAATCAGGAATCAGGAATCAGGAATGATGAATCAGGAATGAGAATTGATGAATCAGGAATGAGGAATGATGAATCAGGAATGAGGAATGATGAAGCAGGAATCAGGAATGATGAATCAGGAATCAGGAATGATGAATCAGGAATCAGGAATGATGAATCAGGAATGATGAATGATGTATCAGGAATCAGGAATGGTGAATCATGAATCAGGAATGATGAATCAGGAATGAGGAATGATTAATCAGGAATGAAGAATGATGAATCAGGAATGAGGAATGATGAATCAGGAATGATGAATCAGGAATGATGAATCACGATTCAGGAATCAGGAATGATGAATCAGGAATCAGGAATGATGAATCAGGAATGAGGAATGATCAATCAGGAATCAGGAATGATGAATCAGGAATCAGGAATGATGAATCAGGAATGAGTAATGATGAATCAGGAATCAGGAATGATGAATCAGGAATCAGGAATGATGAATCAGGAATCAGGAATGATGAATCAGGAATGATAAATCAGGAATCAGGAATGATGAATCAGGAATGATGAATGATGAATCAGGAATGATGAATGATGTATCAGGAATCAGGAATGATGAATCAGGAAAGAGGAATGATGAATCAGGAATCAGGATTGGTGAATCATGAATCAGGACTGATGAATCAGGAATCAGGAATGATGAATCAGGAATGATAAATCAGGAATCAGGAATGATGAATCAGGAATGATGAATGATGAATCAGGAATGATGAATGATGTATCAGGAATCAGGAATGATGAATCAGGAAAGAGGAATGATGAATCAGGAATCAGGATTGGTGAATCATGAATCAGGACTGATGAATCTGGAATCAGGAATGATGAATCAGGAATCAGGAATGATGAATCAGGAATGATGAATGATGTATCAGGAATCAGGAATGATGAATCAGTAATCAGGAATGATGAATCAGGAATGATGAATGATGACTCAGGAATCAGCAATGATGAATCAGGAATCAGGAATGATGAATGATGAATCAGGAATCAGGAATGATGAATCAGGAATCAGGAATGATGAATCAGGAATGAGGAATGATTAATCAGGAATGAAGAATGATGAATCAGGAATGAAGAATGATGAATCAGGAATGATGAAACAGGAATCAGGAATCAGGAATGATGAATCAGGAATCAGGAATGATGAATCAGGAATCAGGAATGATGAATCAGGAATCAGGAATGATGAATCAGGAATCAGGAATGATGAATCAGGAATGAGTAATGATGAATCAGGAATGAGGAATGATGAATCAGGAATCAGGAATGATGAATCAAGAATCAGGAATGATGAATCAGGAATGATAAATCAGGAATCAGGAATGATGAATCAGGAATGATGAATGATGAATCAGGAATGGTGAATGATGTATCAGGAATCAGGAATGATGAATCAGGAAAGAGGAATGATGAATCAGGAATCAGGATTGGTGAATCATGAATCAGGACTGATGAATCTGGAATCAGGAATGATGAAGCAGGAATCAGGAATGATGAATCAGGAATGATGAATGATGTAACAGGAATCAGGAATGATGAATCAGGAAAGAGGAATGATGAATCAGGAATCAGGAATGGTGAATCATGAATCAGGAATGATGAATCAGGAATCAGGAATGATGAATCAGGAATCAGGAATGATGAATCAGGAATCAAGAATGATGAATCAGAATGATGAATGATGAATCAGGAATCAGGAATGATGAATCAGGAATAAGGAATGATCAATCAGGAATGATGAATCAGGAATCAGGAATGATGAATCAGGAATCAGGAATGATGAATCAGGAATAATGAATCAGGATTCAGGAATGATGAATCAGGAATGACGAATGACGAATGATGAATCAGGAATGATGAATGATGAATCAGGAATGATGAATGATGAATCAGGAATCAGGAATGATGAATCAGGAATCAGAATCAGGAATGATGAATCAGGAATGAGGATTGATGAATCAGGAATGAGGAATGAAGAATCAGGAATGAGGAATGATGAAGCAGGAATCAGGAATGATGAATCAGGAATCAGGAATGATGAATCAGGAATGATGAATCAGGAATCAGGAATGATGAATCAGGAATGATGAATGATGTATCAGGAATCAGGAATGGTGAATCATGAATCAGGAATGATGAATCAGGAATGAGGAATGATTAATCAGGAAATGAAGAATGATGAATCAGGAATGAGGAATGATGAATCAGGAATGATGAATCAGGAATCAGGAATCAGCAATGATGAATCAGGAATCAGGAATGATGAATCAGGAATCAGGAATGATGAATCAGGAATGAGGAATGATCAATCAGGAATCAGGAATGATGAATCAGGAATCATGAATGATGAATCAGGAATGAGTAATGATGAATCAGGAATCAGGAATGATGAATCAGGAATCAGGAATGATGAATCAGGAATCAGGAATGATGAATCAGGAATGATCAATCAGGAATCAGGAATGATGAATCAGGAATGATGAATGATGTATCAGGAATCAGGAATGGTGAATCATGAATCAGGAATGATGAATCAGGAATGAGGAATGATTAATCAGGAATGAAGAATGATGAATCAGGAATGAGGAATGATGAATCAGGAATGATGAATCAGGAATCAGGAATCAGGAATGATGAATCAGGAATCAGGAATGATGAAATCAGGAATCAGGAATGATGAATCAGGAATGAGGAATGATCAATCAGGAATCAGGAATGATGAATCAGGAATCATGAATGATGAATCAGGAATGAGTAATGATGAATCAGGAATCAGGAATGATGAATCAGGAATCAGGAATGATGAATCAGGAATCAGGAATGATGAATCAGGAATGATCAATCAGGAATCAGGAATGATGAATCAGGAATAATGAATCAGGAATCAGGAATGATGAATCAGGAATTATGAATCAGGAATGATGAATGATGAATCAGGAATGATGAATCAGGAATGATGAATCAGGAATCAGGAATCAGGAATCAGGAATCAGGAGTGATTAATCAGGAATCAGGAATGATGAATCAGGAATCAGGAATGATGAATCAGGAATGATGAATCAGGAATCAGGAATCAGGAATCAGGAATCAGGAAGTGATTAATCAGGAATCAGGAATGATGAATCAGGAATCAGGAATGATGAATCAGGAATCAGGAATGATGAATCAGGAAATCAAGAATGATGAATCAGGAATGATGAATGATGAATCAGGAATCAGGAATGATCAATCAGGAATCAGGAATGATGAATCAGGAATCATGAATGATGAATCAGGAATGAGTAATGATGAATCAGGGAATCAGGAATGATGAATCAGGAATCAGGAATGATGAATCAGGAATCAGGAATGATGAATCAGGAATGATCAATCAGGAATCAGGAATGATGAATCAGGAATGATGAATGATGTATCAGGAATCAGGAATGGTGAATCATGAATCAGGAATGATGAATCAGGAATGAGGAATGATTAATCAGGAATGAAGAATGATGAATCAGGAATGAGGAATGATGAATCAGGAATGATGAATCAGGAATCAGGAATCAGGAATGATGAATCAGGAATCAGGAATGATGAATCAGGAATCAGGAATGATGAATCAGGAATGAGGAATGATCAATCAGGAATCAGGAATGATGAATCAGGAATCATGAATGATGAATCAGGAATGAGTAATGATGAATCAGGAATCAGGAATGATGAATCAGGAATCAGGAATGATGAATCAGGAATCAGGAATGATGAATCAGGAATGATCAATCAGGAATCAGGAATGATGAATCAGGAATAATGAATCAGGAATCAGGAATGATGAATCAGGAATTATGAATCAGGAATGATGAATGATGAATCAGGAATGATGAATCAGGAATGATGAATCAGGAATCAGGAATCAGGAATCAGGAATCAGGAGTGATTAATCAGGAATCAGGAATGATGAATCAGGAATCAGGAATGATGAATCAGGAATGATGAATCAGGAATCAGGAATCAGGAATCAGGAATCAGGAGTGATTAATCAGGAATCAGGAATGATGAATCAGGAATCAGGAATGATGATTCAGGAATCAGGAATGATGAATCAGGAATCAAGAATGATGAATCAGGAATGATGAATGATGAATCAGGAATCAGGAATGATCAATCAGGAATCAGGAATGATGAATCAGGAATAATGAATCAGGAATCAGGAATGATGAATCAGGAATCAGGAATGATGAATCAGGAATGATGAATGATGAATCAGGAATGATGAATCAGGAATGATGAATCAGGAATGATGAATCAGGAATCAGGAATCAGGAGTGATTAATCAGGAATCAAGAATGATGAATCAGGAATGATGAATGATGAATCAGGAATCAGGAATGATCAATCAGGAATCAGGAATGATGAATCAGGAATAATGAATCAGGAATCAGGAATGATGAATCAGGAATCAGGAATGATGAATCAGGAATGATGAATGATGAATCAGGGAATGATGAATCAGGAATGATGAATCAGGAATGATGAATCAGGAATCAGGAATCAGGAGTGATTAATCAGGAATCAGGAATGATGAATCAGGAATCAAGAATGATGAATCAGGAATGATGAATGATGTATCAGGAATCAGGAATGATGAATCAGGAAAGAGGAATGATGAATCAGGAATCAGGATTGGTGAATCATGAATCAGGACTGATGAATCAGGAATCAGGAATGATGAATCAGGAATCAGGAATGATGAATCAGGAATGATGAATGATGTATCAGGAATCAGGAATGATGAATCAGGAAAGAGGAATGATGAATCAGGAATCAGGAATGGTGAATCATGAATCAGGGAATGATGAATCAGGAATCAGGAATGATGAATCAGGAATCAGGAATGATGAATCGGGAATAAGGAATGATCAATCAGGAATGATGAATGATGAATCAGGAATCAGGAATGATGAATGATGAATCAGGAATCAGGAATGATGAATCAGGAATCAGGAATGATGAATCAGGAATGATGAATCAGGAATGATGAATCAGGAATGAAGAATGATGAATCAGGAATGAAGAATGATGAATCAGAATGATGAATCAGGAATGATGAATCAGGAATCAGAATGATGAATCAGGAATCAGGAATGATGAATCAGGAATGAGGAATGATCAATCAGGAATCAGGAATGATGAATCAGGAATCAGGAATGATGAATCAGGAATGAGTAATGATCAATCAGGAATGAGGAATGATGAATCAGGAATCAGGAATAGGATAAGAATCAAGAATCAGGAATGATGAATCAGGAATGATAAATCAGGAATCAGGAATGATGAATCAGGAATGATGAATGATGAATCAGGAATGATGAATGATGTATCAGGAATCAGGAATGATGAATCAGGAAAGAGGAATGATGAATCAGGAATCAGGTTTGGTGAATCATGAATCAGGACTGATGAATCTGGAATCAGGAATGATGAAGCAGGGAATCAGGAATGATGAATCAGGAATGATGAATGATGTAACAGGAATCAGGAATGATGAATCAGGAAAGAGGAATGATGAATCAGGAATCAGGAATGGTGAATCATGAATCAGGAATGATGAATCAGGAATCAGGAATCATGAATCAGGAATGAGGAATGATGAATCAGGAATCAGGAATGATGAATCAGGAATGATGAATCAGGAATCAGGAATGATGAATCAGGAATGATGAATCAGGAATCAGGAATCAGGAATGATGAATCAGGAATCAGGAATGATGAATCAGGAATGAGGAATGATCAATCAGGATTGATGAATCAGGAATCAGGAATGATGAATCAGGAATGAGTAATGATGAATCAGGAATGAGGAATGATGAATCAGGAATCAGGAATGATGAATCAGGAATCAGGAATGATGAATCAGGAATCAGGATTGATGAATCAGGAATCAAGAATGATGAATCAGGAATGATGAATGATGAATCAGAATGATCAATCAGGAATAAGGAATGATCAATCAGGAATGATGAATGATCAATCAGGAATCAGGAATGATGAATCAGGAATCAGGAATGATGAATCAGGAATAATGAATCAGGATTCAGGAATGATGAATCAGGAATGACGAATGATGAATCAGGAATGATGAATGATGAATCAGGAATGATGAATGATGAATCAGGAATCAGGAATGATGAATCAGGAATGATGAATCAGGAATCAGGAATCAGGAATGATGAATCAGGAATGAGAATTGATGAATCAGGAATGAGGAATGATGAATCAGGAATGAGGAATGATGAAGCAGGAATCAGGAATGATGAATCAGGAATCAGGAATGATGAATCAGGAATCAGGAATGATGAATCAGGAATGATGAATGATGTATCAGGAATCAGGAATGGTGAATCATGAATCAGGAATGATGAATCAGGAATGAGGAATGATTAATCAGGAATGAAGAATGATGAATCAGGAATGAGGAATGATGAATCAGGAATGATGAATCAGGAATGATGAATCACGATTCAGGAATCAGGAATGATGAATCAGGAATCAGGAATGATGAATCCAGGAATGAGGAATGATCAATCAGGAATCAGGAATGATGAATCAGGAATCAGGAATGATGAATCAGGAATGAGTAATGATGAATCAGGAATCAGGAATGATGAATCAGGAATCAGGAATGATGAATCAGGAATCAGGAATGATGAATCAGGAATGATAAATCAGGAATCAGGAATGATGAATCAGGAATGATGAATGATGAATCAGGAATGATGAATGATGTATCAGGAATCAGGAATGATGAATCAGGAAGAGAGGAATGATGAATCAGGAATCAGGATTGGTGAATCATGAATCAGGACTGATGAATCAGGAATCAGGAATGATGAATCAGGAATGATAAATCAGGAATCAGGAATGATGAATCAGGAATGATGAATGATGAATCAGGAATGATGAATGATGTATCAGGAATCAGGAATGATGAATCAGAAAGAGGAATGATGAATCAGGAATCAGGATTGGTGAATCATGAATCAGGACTGATGAATCTGAATCAGGAATGATGAATCAGGAATCAGGAATGATGAATCAGGAATGATGAATGATGTATCAGGAATCAGGAATGATGAATCAGTAATCAGGAATGATGAATCAGTAATCAGAATGATGACTCAGGAATGATGAATGATGACTCAGGAATGAGGAATGATGAAGCAGGAATCAGGAATGATGAATCAGGAATCAGGAATGATGAATCAGGAATCAGGAATGATGAATCAGGAATGATGAATGATGTATCAGGAATCAGGAATGGTGAATCATGAATCAGGAATGATGAATCAGGAATGAGGAATGATTAATCAGGAATGAAGAATGATGAATCAGGAATGAGGAATGATGAATCAGGAATGATGAATCAGGAATGATGAATCACGATTCAGGAATCAGGAATGATGAATCAGGAATCAGGAATGATGAATCAGGAATGAGGAATGATCAATCAGGAATCAGGAATGATGAATCAGGAATCAGGAATGATGAATCAGGAATGAGTAATGATGAATCAGGAATCAGGAATGATGAATCAGGAATCAGGAATGATGAATCAGGAATCAGGAATGATGAATCAGGAATGATAAATCAGGAATCAGGAATGATGAATCAGGAATGATGAATGATGAATCAGGAATGATGAATGATGTATCAGGAATCAGGAATGATGAATCAGGAAAGAGGAATGATGAATCAGGAATCAGGATTGGTGAATCATGAATCAGGACTGATGAATCAGGAATCAGGAATGATGAATCAGGAATGATAAATCAGGAATCAGGAATGATGAATCAGGAATGATGAATGATGAATCAGGAATGATGAATGATGTATCAGGAATCAGGAATGATGAATCAGGAAAGAGGAATGATGAATCAGGAATCAGGATTGGTGAATCATGAATCAGGACTGATGAATCTGGAATCAGGAATGATGAATCAGGAATCAGGAATGATGAATCAGGAATGATGAATGATGTATCAGGAATCAGGAATGATGAATCAGTAATCAGGAATGATGACTCAGGAATGATGAATGATGACTCAGGAATCAGCAATGATGAATCAGGAATCAGGAATCAGGAATGATGAATCAGGAATCAGGAATGATGAATCAGGAATGAGGAATGATTAATCAGGAATGAAGAATGATGAATCAGGAATGAAGAATGATGAATCAGGAATGATGAAACAGGAATCAGGAATCAGGAATGATGAATCAGGAATCAGGAATGATGAATCAGGAATCAGGAATGATGAATCAGGAATCAGGAATGATGAATCAGGAATCAGGAATGATGAATCAGGAATGAGTAATGATGAATCAGGAATGAGGAATGATGAATCAGGAATCAGGAATGATGAATCAAGAATCAGGAATGATGAATCAGGAATGATAAATCAGGAATCAGGAATGATGAATCAGGAATGATGAATGATGAATCAGGAATGGTGAATGATGTATCAGGAATCAGGAATGATGAATCAGGAAAGAGGAATGATGAATCAGGAATCAGGATTGGTGAATCATGAATCAGGACTGATGAATCTGGAATCAGGAATGATGAAGCAGGAATCAGGAATGATGAATCAGGAATGATGAATGATGTAACAGGAATCAGGAATGATGAATCAGGAAAGAGGAATGATGAATCAGGAATCAGGAATGGTGAATCATGAATCAGGAATGATGAATCAGGAATCAGGAATGATGAATCAGGAATCAGGAATGATGAATCAGGAATCAAGAATGATGAATCAGGAATGATGAATGATGAATCAGGAATCAGGAATGATGAATCAGGAATAAGGAATGATCAATCAGGAATGATGAATCAGGAATCAGGAATGATGAATCAGGAATCAGGAATGATGAATCAGGAATAATGAATCAGGATTCAGGAATGATGAATCAGGAATGACGAATGACGAATGATGAATCAGGAATGATGAATGATGAATCAGGAATGATGAATGATGAATCAGGAATCAGGAATGATGAATCAGGAATCAGGAATCAGGAATGATGAATCAGGAATGAGGATTGATGAATCAGGAATGAGGAATGAAGAATCAGGAATGAGGAATGATGAAGCAGGAATCAGGAATGATGAATCAGGAATCAGGAATGATGAATCAGGAATGATGAATCAGGAATCAGGAATGATGAATCAGGAATGATGAATGATGTATCAGGAATCAGGAATGGTGAATCATGAATCAGGAATGATGAATCAGGAATGAGGAATGATTAATCAGGAATGAAGAATGATGAATCAGGAATGAGGAATGATGAATCAGGAATGATGAATCAGGAATCAGGAATCAGCAATGATGAATCAGGAATCAGGAATGATGAATCAGGAATCAGGAATGATGAATCAGGAATGAGGAATGATCAATCAGGAATCAGGAATGATGAATCAGGAATCATGAATGATGAATCAGGAATGAGTAATGATGAATCAGGAATCAGGAATGATGAATCAGGAATCAGGAATGATGAATCAGGAATCAGGAATGATGAATCAGGAATGATCAATCAGGAATCAGGAATGATGAATCAGGAATGATGAATGATGTATCAGGAATCAGGAATGGTGAATCATGAATCAGGAATGATGAATCAGGAATGAGGAATGATTAATCAGGAATGAAGAATGATGAATCAGGAATGAGGAATGATGAATCAGGAATGATGAATCAGGAATCAGGAATCAGGAATGATGAATCAGGAATCAGGAATGATGAATCAGGAATCAGGAATGATGAATCAGGAATGAGGAATGATCAATCAGGAATCAGGAATGATGAATCAGGAATCATGAATGATGAATCAGGAATGAGTAATGATGAATCAGGAATCAGGAATGATGAATCAGGAATCAGGAATGATGAATCAGGAATCAGGAATGATGAATCAGGAATGATCAATCAGGAATCAGGAATGATGAATCAGGAATAATGAATCAGGAATCAGGAATGATGAATCAGGAATTATGAATCAGGAATGATGAATGATGAATCAGGAATGATGAATCAGGAATGATGAATCAGGAATCAGGAATCAGGAATCAGGAATCAGGAGTGATTAATCAGGAATCAGGAATGATGAATCAGGAATCAGGAATGATGAATCAGGAATGATGAATCAGGAATCAGGAATCAGGAATCAGGAATCAGGAGTGATTAATCAGGAATCAGGAATGATGAATCAGGAATCAGGAATGATGAATCAGGAATCAGGAATGATGAATCAGGAATCAAGAATGATGAATCAGGAATGATGAATGATGAATCAGGAATCAGGAATGATCAATCAGGAATCAGGAATGATGAATCAGGAATAATGAATCAGGAATCAGGAATGATGAATCAGGAATCAGGAATGATGAATCAGGAATGATGAATGATGAATCAGGAATGATGAATCAGGAATGATGAATCAGGAATGATGAATCAGGAATCAGGAATCAGGAGTGATTAATCAGGAATCAGGAATGATGAATCAGGAATCAAGAATGATGAATCAGGAATGATGAATGATGTATCAGGAATCAGGAATGATGAATCAGGAAAGAGGAATGATGAATCAGGAATCAGGATTGGTGAATCATGAATCAGGACTGATGAATCAGGAATCAGGAATGATGAATCAGGAATCAGGAATGATGAATCAGGAATGATGAATGATGTATCAGGAATCAGGAATGATGAATCAGGAAAGAGGAATGATGAATCAGGAATCAGGAATGGTGAATCATGAATCAGGAATGATGAATCAGGAATCAGGAATGATGAATCAGGAATCAGGAATGATGAATCGGGAATAAGGAATGATCAATCAGGAATGATGAATGATGAATCAGGAATCAGGAATGATGAATGATGAATCAGGAATCAGGAATGATGAATCAGGAAACAGGAATGATGAATCAGGAATGATGAATCAGGAATGATGAATCAGGAATGAAGAATGATGAATCAGGAATGAAGAATGATGAATCAGGAATGATGAATCAGGAATGATGAATCAGGAATCAGGAATCAGGAATGATGAATCAGGAATCAGGAATGATGAATCAGGAATGAGGAATGATCAATCAGGAATCAGGAATGATGAATCAGGAATCAGGAATGATGAATCAGGAATGAGTAATGATCAATCAGGAATGAGGAATGATGAATCAGGAATCAGGAATGATGAATCAAGAATCAGGAATGATGAATCAGGAATGATAAATCAGGAATCAGGAATGATGAATCAGGAATGATGAATGATGAATCAGGAATGATGAATGATGTATCAGGAATCAGGAATGATGAATCAGGAAAGAGGAATGATGAATCAGGAATCAGGTTTGGTGAATCATGAATCAGGACTGATGAATCTGGAATCAGGAATGATGAAGCAGGAATCAGGAATGATGAATCAGGAATGATGAATGATGTAACAGGAATCAGGAATGATGAATCAGGAAAGAGGAATGATGAATCAGGAATCAGGAATGGTGAATCATGAATCAGGAATGATGAATCAGGAATCAGGAATGATGAATCAGGAATCAGGAATGATGAATCAGGAATCAAGAATGATGAATCAGGAATGATGAATGATGAATCAGGAATCAGGAATGATCAATCAGGAATAAGGAATGATGAATCAGGAATGATGAATCAGGAATCAGGAATGATGAATCAGGAATCAGGAATGATGAATCAGGAATAATGAATCAGGATTCAGGAATGATGAATCAGGAATGCCGAATGATGAATCAGGAATGATGAATGATGAATCAGGAATGATGAATGATGAATCAGGAATCAGGAATGATGAATCAGGAATCAGGAATCAGGAATGATGAATCAGGAATGAGGATTGATGAATCAGGAATGAGGAATGATGAATCAGGAATCAGGAATGATGAAGCAGGAATCAGGAATGATGAATCAGGAATCAGGAATGATGAATCAGGAATGATGAATCAGGAATCAGGAATGATGAATCAGGAATGATGAATGATGTATCAGGAATCAGGAATGGTGAATCATGAATCAGGAATGATGAATCAGGAATGAGGAATGATTAATCAGGAATGAAGAATGATGAATCAGGAATGAGGAATGATGAATCAGGAATGATGAATCAGGAATCAGGAATCAGCAATGATGAATCAGGAATCAGGAATGATGAATCAGGAATCAGGAATGATGAATCAGGAATGAGGAATGATCAATCAGGAATCAGGAATGATGAATCAGGAATCATGAATGATGAATCAGGAATCAGGAATGATCAATCAGGAATGATGAATGATGAATCAGGAATCAGGAATGATGAATCAGGAATCAGGAATGATGAATCAGGAATAATGAATCAGGAATCAGGAATGATGAATCAGGAATCAGGAATGATGAATCAGGAATAATGAATCACGATTCAGGAATGATGAATAAGGAATGACGAATGATGAATCAGGAATGATGAATGATGAATCAGGAATGATGAATGATGAATCAGGAATCAGGAATCAGGAATCAGGAATGATGAATCAGGAATGACGAATGACGAATGATGAATCAGGAATGATGAATGATGAATCAGGAATGATGAATGATGAATCAGGAATCAGGAATGATGAATCAGGAATCAGGAATCAGGAATGATGAATGATGAATCAGGAATGATGAATGATGAATCAGGAATCAGGAATCAGGAATCAGGAATGATGAATCAGGAATGAGGATTGATGAATCAGGAATGAGGAATCATGAATCAGGAATGAGGAATGATGAATCAGGAATCAGGAATGATGAATCAGGAATGATGAATCAGGAATCAGGAATGATGAATCAGGAATGATGAATCAGGAATCAGGAATCAGGAATGATGAATCAGGAATCAGGAATGATGAATCAGGAATGAGGAATGATCAATCAGGATTGATGAATCAGGAATCAGGAATGATGAATCAGGAATGAGTAATGATGAATCAGGAATGAGGAATGATGAATCAGGAATCAGGAATGATGAATCAGGAATCAGGAATGATGAATCAGGAATCAGGATTGATGAATCAGGAATCAAGAATGATGAATCAGGAATGATGAATGATGAATCAGGAATGATCAATCAGGAATAAGGAATGATCAATCAGGAATGATGAATGATCAATCAGGAATCAGGAATGATGAATCAGGAATCAGGAATGATGAATCAGGAATAATGAATCAGGATTCAGGAATGATGAATCAGGAATGACGAATGATGAATCAGGAATGATGAATGATGAATCAGGAATGATGAATGATGAATCAGGAATCAGGAATGATGAATCAGGAATGATGAATCAGGAATCAGGAATCAGGAATGATGAATCAGGAATGAGAATTGATGAATCAGGAATGAGGAATGATGAATCAGGAATGAGGAATGATGAAGCAGGAATCAGGAATGATGAATCAGGAATCAGGAATGATGAATCAGGAATCAGGAATGATGAATCAGGAATGATGAATGATGTATCAGGAATCAGGAATGGTGAATCATGAATCAGGAATGATGAATCAGGAATGAGGAATGATTAATCAGGAATGAAGAATGATGAATCAGGAATGAGGAATGATGAATCAGGAATGATGAATCAGGAATGATGAATCACGATTCAGGAATCAGGAATGATGAATCAGGAATCAGGAATGATGAATCAGGAATGAGGAATGATCAATCAGGAATCAGGAATGATGAATCAGGAATCAGGAATGATGAATCAGGAATGAGTAATGATGAATCAGGAATCAGGAATGATGAATCAGGAATCAGGAATGATGAATCAGGAATCAGGAATGATGAATCAGGAATGATAAATCAGGAATCAGGAATGATGAATCAGGAATGATGAATGATGAATCAGGAATGATGAATGATGTATCAGGAATCAGGAATGATGAATCAGGAAAGAGGAATGATGAATCAGGAATCAGGATTGGTGAATCATGAATCAGGACTGATGAATCAGGAATCAGGAATGATGAATCAGGAATGATAAATCAGGAATCAGGAATGATGAATCAGGAATGATGAATGATGAATCAGGAATGATGAATGATGTAT
Organism: Actinernus sp. WN-2022; assembly: GCA_030867875.1. NCBI lineage: Eukaryota > Metazoa > Cnidaria > Anthozoa > Actiniaria > Actinernidae > Actinernus > Actinernus sp. WN-2022. Next base: position 30,382 of record JAOWCC010001260.1, read on the forward strand.
CAGGAATCAGGAATGATGAATCAGGAAAGAGGAATGATGAATCAGGAATCAGGATTGGTGAATCATGAATCAGGACTGATGAATCTGGAATCAGGAATGATGAATCAGGAATCAGGAATGATGAATCAGGAATGATGAATGATGTATCAGGAATCAGGAATGATGAATCAGTAATCAGGAATGATGAATCAGGAATGATGAATGATGACTCAGGAATCAGCAATGATGAATCAGGAATCAGGAATGATGAATGATGAATCAGGAATCAGGAATGATGAATCAGGAATCAGGAATGATGAATCAGGAATGAGGAATGATTAATCAGGAATGAAGAATGATGAATCAGGAATGAAGAATGATGAATCAGGAATGATGAAACAGGAATCAGGAATCAGGAATGATGAATCAGGAATCAGGAATGATGAATCAGGAATCAGGAATGATGAATCAGGAATCAGGAATGATGAATCAGGAATCAGGAATGATGAATCAGGAATGAGTAATGATGAATCAGGAATGAGGAATGATGAATCAGGAATCAGGAATGATGAATCAAGAATCAGGAATGATGAATCAGGAATGATAAATCAGGAATCAGGAATGATGAATCAGGAATGATGAATGATGAATCAGGAATGGTGAATGATGTATCAGGAATCAGGAATGATGAATCAGGAAAGAGGAATGATGAATCAGGAATCAGGATTGGTGAATCATGAATCAGGACTGATGAATCTGGAATCAGGAATGATGAAGCAGGAATCAGGAATGATGAATCAGGAATGATGAATGATGTAACAGGAATCAGGAATGATGAATCAGGAAAGAGGAATGATGAATCAGGAATCAGGAATGGTGAATCATGAATCAGGAATGATGAATCAGGAATCAGGAATGATGAATCAGGAATCAGGAATGATGAATCAGGAATCAGGAATGATGAATCAGGAATAATGAATCAGGATCCAGGAATGATGAATCAGGAATGACGAATGACGAATGATGAATCAGGAATGATGAATGATGAATCAGGAATGATGAATGATGAATCAGGAATCAGGAATGATGAATCAGGAATCAGGAATCAGGAATGATGAATCAGGAATGAGGATTGATGAATCAGGAATGAGGAATGAAGAATCAGGAATGAGGAATGATGAAGCAGGAATCAGGAATGATGAATCAGGAATCAGGAATGATGAATCAGGAATGATGAATCAGGAATCAGGAATGATGAATCAGGAATGATGAATGATGTATCAGGAATCAGGAATGGTGAATCATGAATCAGGAATGATGAATCAGGAATGAGGAATGATTAATCAGGAATGAAGAATGATGAATCAGGAATGAGGAATGATGAATCAGGAATGATGAATCAGGAATCAGGAATCAGCAATGATGAATCAGGAATCAGGAATGATGAATCAGGAATCAGGAATGATGAATCAGGAATGAGGAATGATCAATCAGGAATCAGGAATGATGAATCAGGAATCATGAATGATGAATCAGGAATGAGTAATGATGAATCAGGAATCAGGAATGATGAATCAGGAATCAGGAATGATGAATCAGGAATCAGGAATGATGAATCAGGAATGATCAATCAGGAATCAGGAATGATGAATCAGGAATGATGAATGATGTATCAGGAATCAGGAATGGTGAATCATGAATCAGGAATGATGAATCAGGAATGAGGAATGATTAATCAGGAATGAAGAATGATGAATCAGGAATGAGGAATGATGAATCAGGAATGATGAATCAGGAATCAGGAATCAGGAATGATGAATCAGGAATCAGGAATGATGAATCAGGAATCAGGAATGATGAATCAGGAATGAGGAATGATCAATCAGGAATCAGGAATGATGAATCAGGAATCATGAATGATGAATCAGGAATGAGTAATGATGAATCAGGAATCAGGAATGATGAATCAGGAATCAGGAATGATGAATCAGGAATCAGGAATGATGAATCAGGAATGATCAATCAGGAATCAGGAATGATGAATCAGGAATAATGAATCAGGAATCAGGAATGATGAATCAGGAATTATGAATCAGGAATGATGAATGATGAATCAGGAATGATGAATCAGGAATGATGAATCAGGAATCAGGAATCAGGAATCAGGAATCAGGAGTGATTAATCAGGAATCAGGAATGATGAATCAGGAATCAGGAATGATGAATCAGGAATGATGAATCAGGAATCAGGAATCAGGAATCAGGAATCAGGAGTGATTAATCAGGAATCAGGAATGATGAATCAGGAATCAGGAATGATGAATCAGGAATCAGGAATGATGAATCAGGAATCAAGAATGATGAATCAGGAATGATGAATGATGAATCAGGAATCAGGAATGATCAATCAGGAATCAGGAATGATGAATCAGGAATAATGAATCAGGAATCAGGAATGATGAATCAGGAATCAGGAATGATGAATCAGGAATGATGAATGATGAATCAGGAATGATGAATCAGGAATGATGAATCAGGAATGATGAATCAGGAATCAGGAATCAGGAGTGATTAATCAGGAATCAGGAATGATGAATCAGGAATCAAGAATGATGAATCAGGAATGATGAATGATGTATCAGGAATCAGGAATGATGAATCAGGAAAGAGGAATGATGAATCAGGAATCAGGATTGGTGAATCATGAATCAGGACTGATGAATCAGGAATCAGGAATGATGAATCAGGAATCAGGAATGATGAATCAGGAATGATGAATGATGTATCAGGAATCAGGAATGATGAATCAGGAAAGAGGAATGATGAATCAGGAATCAGGAATGGTGAATCATGAATCAGGAATGATGAATCAGGAATCAGGAATGATGAATCGGGAATAAGGAATGATCAATCAGGAATGATGAATGATGAATCAGGAATCAGGAATGATGAATGATGAATCAGGAATCAGGAATGATGAATCAGGAATCAGGAATGATGAATCAGGAATGATGAATCAGGAATGATGAATCAGGAATGAAGAATGATGAATCAGGAATGAAGAATGATGAATCAGGAATGATGAATCAGGAATGATGAATCAGGAATCAGGAATCAGGAATGATGAATCAGGAATCAGGAATGATGAATCAGGAATGAGGAATGATCAATCAGGAATCAGGAATGATGAATCAGGAATCAGGAATGATGAATCAGGAATGAGTAATGATCAATCAGGAATGAGGAATGATGAATCAGGAATCAGGAATGATGAATCAAGAATCAGGAATGATGAATCAGGAATGATAAATCAGGAATCAGGAATGATGAATCAGGAATGATGAATGATGAATCAGGAATGATGAATGATGTATCAGGAATCAGGAATGATGAATCAGGAAAGAGGAATGATGAATCAGGAATCAGGTTTGGTGAATCATGAATCAGGACTGATGAATCTGGAATCAGGAATGATGAAGCAGGAATCAGGAATGATGAATCAGGAATGATGAATGATGTAACAGGAATCAGGAATGATGAATCAGGAAAGAGGAATGATGAATCAGGAATCAGGAATGGTGAATCATGAATCAGGAATGATGAATCAGGAATCAGGAATGATGAATCAGGAATCAGGAATGATGAATCAGGAATCAAGAATGATGAATCAGGAATGATGAATGATGAATCAGGAATCAGGAATGATGAATCAGGAATAAGGAATGATGAATCAGGAATGATGAATCAGGAATCAGGAATGATGAATCAGGAATCAGGAATGATGAATCAGGAATAATGAATCAGGATTCAGGAATGATGAATCAGGAATGCCGAATGATGAATCAGGAATGATGAATGATGAATCAGGAATGATGAATGATGAATCAGGAATCAGGAATGATGAATCAGGAATCAGGAATCAGGAATGATGAATCAGGAATGAGGATTGATGAATCAGGAATGAGGAATGATGAATCAGGAATCAGGAATGATGAAGCAGGAATCAGGAATGATGAATCAGGAATCAGGAATGATGAATCAAGAATGATGAATCAGGAATCAGGAATGATGAATCAGGAATGATGAATGATGTATCAGGAATCAGGAATGGTGAATCATGAATCAGGAATGATGAATCAGGAATGAGGAATGATTAATCAGGAATGAAGAATGATGAATCAGGAATGAGGAATGATGAATCAGGAATGATGAATCAGGAATCAGGAATCAGCAATGATGAATCAGGAATCAGGAATGATGAATCAGGAATCAGGAATGATGAATCAGGAATGAGGAATGATCAATCAGGAATCAGGAATGATGAATCAGGAATCATGAATGATGAATCAGGAATGAGTAATGATGAATCAGGAATCAGGAATGATGAATCAGGAATCAGGAATGATGAATCAGGAATCAGGAATGATGAATCAGGAATGATCAATCAGGAATCAGGAATGATGAATCAGGAATGATGAATGATGTATCAGGAATCAGGAATGGTGAATCATGAATCAGGAATGATGAATCAGGAATGAGGAATGATTAATCAGGAATGAAGAATGATGAATCAGGAATGAGGAATGATGAATCAGGAATGATGAATCAGGAATCAGGAATCAGGAATGATGAATCAGGAATCAGGAATGATGAATCAGGAATCAGGAATGATGAATCAGGAATGAGGAATGATCAATCAGGAATCAGGAATGATGAATCAGGAATCATGAATGATGAATCAGGAATGAGTAATGATGAATCAGGAATCAGGAATGATGAATCAGGAATCAGGAATGATGAATCAGGAATCAGGAATGATGAATCAGGAATGATCAATCAGGAATCAGGAATGATGAATCGGGAATAATGAATCAGGAATCAGGAATGATGAATCAGGAATTATGAATCAGGAATGATGAATCAGGAATGATGAATCAGGAATGATGAATCAGGAATCAGGAATCAGGAATCAGGAATCAGGAGTGATTAATCAGGAATCAGGAATGATGAATCAGGAATCAGGAATGATGAATCAGGAATGATGAATCAGGAATCAGGAATCAGGAATCAGGAATCAGGAGTGATTAATCAGGAATCAGGAATGATGAATCAGGAATCAGGAATGATGAATCAGGAATCAGGAATGATGAATCAGGAATCAAGAATGATGAATCAGGAATGATGAATGATGAATCAGGAATCAGGAATGATCAATCAGGAATCAGGAATGATGAATCAGGAATAATGAATCAGGAATCAGGAATGATGAATCAGGAATCAGGAATGATGAATCAGGAATGATGAATGATGAATCAGGAATGATGAATCAGGAATGATGAATCAGGAATGATGAATCAGGAATCAGGAATCAGGAGTGATTAATCAGGAATCAGGAATGATGAATCAGGAATCAAGAATGATGAATCAGGAATGATGAATGATGTATCAGGAATCAGGAATGATGAATCAGGAAAGAGGAATGATGAATCAGGAATCAGGATTGGTGAATCATGAATCAGGACTGATGAATCAGGAATCAGGAATGATGAATCAGGAATCAGGAATGATGAATCAGGAATGATGAATGATGTATCAGGAATCAGGAATGATGAATCAGGAATGATGAATGATGAATCAGGAATCAGGAATGGTGAATCAGGAATCAGGAATGATGAATCAGGAATGATGAATCAGGAATGATGAATCAGGAATGAAGAATGATGAATCAGGAATGAAGAATGATGAATCAGGAATGATGAATCAGGAATGATGAATCAGGAATCAGGAATCAGGAATGATGAATCAGGAATCAGGAATGATGAATCAGGAATGAGGAATGATCAATCAGGAATCAGGAATGATGAATCAGGAATCAGGAATGATGAATCAGGAATGAGTAATGATCAATCAGGAATGAGGAATGATGAATCAGGAATCAGGAATGATGAATCAAGAATCAGGAATGATGAATCAGGAATGATAAATCAGGAATCAGGAATGATGAATCAGGAATGATGAATGATGAATCAGGAATGATGAATGATGTATCAGGAATCAGGAATGATGAATCAGGAAAGAGGAATGATGAATCAGGAATCAGGTTTGGTGAATCATGAATCAGGACTGATGAATCTGGAATCAGGAATGATGAAGCAGGAATCAGGAATGATGAATCAGGAATGATGAATGATGTAACAGGAATCAGGAATGATGAATCAGGAAAGAGGAATGATGAATCAGGAATCAGGAATGGTGAATCATGAATCAGGAATGATGAATCAGGAATCAGGAATGATGAATCAGGAATCAGGAATGATGAATCAGGAATCAGGAATGATGAATCAGGAATCAAGAATGATGAATCAGGAATGATGAATGATGAATCAGGAATCAGGAATGATCAATCAGGAATAAGGAATGATGAATCAGGAATGATGAATCAGGAATCAGGAATGATGAATCAGGAATCAGGAATGATGAATCAGGAATAATGAATCAGGATTCAGGAATGATGAATCAGGAATGCCGAATGATGAATCAGGAATGATGAATGATGAATCAGGAATGATGAATGATGAATCAGGAATCAGGAATGATGAATCAGGAATCAGGAATCAGGAATGATGAATCAGGAATGAGGATTGATGAATCAGGAATGAGGAATGATGAATCAGGAATCAGGAATGATGAAGCAGGAATCAGGAATGATGAATCAGGAATCAGGAATGATGAATCAGGAATGATGAATCAGGAATCAGGAATGATGAATCAGGAATGATGAATGATGTATCAGGAATCAGGAATGGTGAATCATGAATCAGGAATGATGAATCAGGAATGAGGAATGATTAATCAGGAATGAAGAATGATGAATCAGGAATGAGGAATGATGAATCAGGAATGATGAATCAGGAATCAGGAATCAGGAATGATGAATCAGGAATCAGGAATGATGAATCAGGAATCAGGAATGATGAATCAGGAATGAGGAATGATCAATCAGGAATCAGGAATGATGAATCAGGAATCAGGAATGATGAATCAGGAATGAGTAATGATGAATCAGGAATCAGGAATGATGAATCAGGAATCAGGAATGATGAATCAGGAATCAGGAATGATGAATCAGGAATGATCAATCAGGAATCAGGAATGATGAATCAGGAATAATGAATCAGGAATCAGGAATGATGAATCAGGAATGATGAATCAGGAATGATGAATGATGAATCAGGAATGATGAATCAGGAATGATGAATCAGGAATGATGAATCAGGAATCAGGAATCAGGAGTGATTAATCAGGAATCAGGAATGATGAATCAGGAATCAGGAATGATGAATCAGGAATCAGGAATGATGAATCAGGAATCAAGAATGATGAATCAGGAATGATGAATGATGAATCGGGAATAAGGAATGATCAATCAGGAATGATGAATGATGAATCAGGAATCAGGAATGATGAATGATCAATCAGGAATCAGGAATGATGAATCAGGAATAATGAATCAGGAATCAGGAATGATGAATCAGGAATGATGAATCAGGAATGATGAATGATGAATCAGGAATGATGAATCAGGAATGATGAATCAGGAATGATGAATGATGAATCAGGAATGATGAATCAGGAATGATGAATCAGGAATGATGAATCAGGAATCAGGAATCAGGAGTGATTAATCAGGAAAGAGGAATGATGAATCAGGAATCAGGAATGGTGAATCATGAATCAGGAATGATGAATCAGGAATCAGGAATGATGAATCAGGAATCAGGAATGATGAATCGGGAATAAGGAATGATCAATCAGGAATGATGAATGATGAATCAGGAATCAGGAATGATGAATGATGAATCAGGAATCAGGAATGATGAATCAGGAATCAGGAATGATGAATCAGGAATGATGAATCAGGAATGATGAATCAGGAATGAAGAATGATGAATCAGGAATGAAGAATGATGAATCAGGAATGATGAATCAGGAATGATGAATCAGGAATCAGGAATCAGGAATGATGAATCAGGAATCAGGAATGATGAATCAGGAATGAGGAATGATCAATCAGGAATCAGGAATGATGAATCAGGAATCAGGAATGATGAATCAGGAATGAGTAATGATCAATCAGGAATGAGGAATGATGAATCAGGAATCAGGAATGATGAATCAAGAATCAGGAATGATGAATCAGGAATGATAAATCAGGAATCAGGAATGATGAATCAGGAATGATGAATGATGAATCAGGAATGATGAATGATGTATCAGGAATCAGGAATGATGAATCAGGAAAGAGGAATGAAGAATGATGAATCAGGAATGATGAATCAGGAATGATGAATCAGGAATCAGGAATCAGGAATGATGAATCAGGAATCAGGAATGATGAATCAGGAATGAGGAATGATCAATCAGGAATCAGGAATGATGAATCAGGAATCAGGAATGATGAATCAGGAATGAGTAATGATCAATCAGGAATGAGGAATGATGAATCAGGAATCAGGAATGATGAATCAAGAATCAGGAATGATGAATCAGGAATGATAAATCAGGAATCAGGAATGATGAATCAGGAATGATGAATGATGAATCAGGAATGATGAATGATGTATCAGGAATCAGGAATGATGAATCAGGAAAGAGGAATGATGAATCAGGAATCAGGTTTGGTGAATCATGAATCAGGACTGATGAATCTGGAATCAGGAATGATGAAGCAGGAATCAGGAATGATGAATCAGGAATGATGAATGATGTAACAGGAATCAGGAATGATGAATCAGGAAAGAGGAATGATGAATCAGGAATCAGGAATGGTGAATCAGGAATCAGGAATGATGAATCAGGAATCAGGAATGATGAATCAGGAATCAGGAATGATGAATCAGGAATCAGGAATGATGAATCAGGAATCAAGAATGATGAATCAGGAATGATGAATGATGAATCAGGAATCAGGAATGATCAATCAGGAATAAGGAATGATGAATCAGGAATGATGAATCAGGAATCAGGAATGATGAATCAGGAATCAGGAATGATGAATCAGGAATAATGAATCAGGATTCAGGAATGATGAATCAGGAATGCCGAATGATGAATCAGGAATGATGAATGATGAATCAGGAATGATGAATGATGAATCAGGAATCAGGAATGATGAATCAGGAATCAGGAATCAGGAATGATGAATCAGGAATGAGGATTGATGAATCAGGAATGAGGAATGATGAATCAGGAATGAGGAATGATGAAGCAGGAATCAGGAATGATGAATCAGGAATCAGGAATGATGAATCAGGAATGATGAATCAGGAATCAGGAATGATGAATCAGGAATGATGAATGATGTATCAGGAATCAGGAATGGTGAATCATGAATCAGGAATGATGAATCAGGAATGAGGAATGATTAATCAGGAATGAAGAATGATGAATCAGGAATGAGGAATGATGAATCAGGAATGATGAATCAGGAATCAGGAATCAGGAATGATGAATCAGGAATCAGGAATGATGAATCAGGAATCAGGAATGATGAATCAGGAATGAGGAATGATCAATCAGGAATCAGGAATGATGAATCAGGAATCAGGAATGATGAATCAGGAATGAGTAATGATGAATCAGGAATCAGGAATGATGAATCAGGAATCAGGAATGATGAATCAGGAATCAGGAATGATGAATCAGGAATGATCAATCAGGATTCAGGAATGATGAATCAGGAATAATGAATCAGGAATCAGGAATGATGAATCAGGAATGATGAATCAGGAATGATGAATGATGAATCAGGAATGATGAATCAGGAATGATGAATCAGGAATGATGAATCAGGAATCAGGAATCAGGAGTGATTAATCAGGAATCAGGAATGATGAATCAGGAATCAGGAATGATGAATCAGGAATCAGGAATGATGAATCAGGATTCAAGAATGATGAATCAGGAATGATGAATGATGAATCAGGAATCAGGAATGATCAATCAGGAATCAGGAATGATGAATCAGGAATAATGAATCAGGAATCAGGAATGATGAATCAGGAATCAGGAATGATGAATCAGGAATCAGGAATCAGGAGTGATTAATCAGGAATCAGGAATCAGGAATGATGAATCAGGAATCAGGAATGATGAATCAGGAATCAAGAATGATGAATCAGGAATGATGAATGATGAATCAGGAATCAGGAATGATCAATCAGGAATCAGGAATGATGAATCAGGAATAATGAATCAGGAATCAGGAATGATGAATCAGGAATCAGGAATGATGAATCAGGAATGATGAATGATGAATCAGGAATGATGAATCAGGAATGATGAATCAGGAATGATGAATCAGGAATCAGGAATCAGGAGTGATTAATCAGGAATCAGGAATGATGAATCAGGAATCAAGAATGATGAATCAGGAATGATGAATGATGTATCAGGAATCAGGAATGATGAATCAGGAAAGAGGAATGATGAATCAGGAATCAGGATTGGTGAATCATGAATCAGGACTGATGAATCAGGAATCAGGAATGATGAATCAGGAATCAGGAATGATGAATCAGGAATGATGAATGATGTATCAGGAATCAGGAATGATGAATCAGGAAAGAGGAATGATGAATCAGGAATCAGGATTGGTGAATCATGAATCAGGACTGATGAATCAGGAATCAGGAATGATGAATCAGGAATCAGGAATGATGAATCAGGAATGATGAATGATGTATCAGGAATCAGGAATGATGAATCAGGAAAGAGGAATGATGAATCAGAAATCAGGAATGGTGAATCATGAGCTCGCGGTCAGGAATCTATGAATTGGCTGGAAAGATGGAATCTCTCCGTTTGGGAATTTTACGGCACATTGAACGTTTTTAAGATTAGCTCGCGGTCAGGAATCTATGAATTGGCTGGAAAGATGGAATCTCTCCGGTTGAGAATTTTACGGCACATTGAACGTTTTTAAGATTAGCTCGCGGTCAGGAATCTATGAATTGGCTGGAAAGATGGAATCTCTCCGTTTGGGAATTTTACGGCACATTGAACGTTTTTAAGATTAGCTCGCGGTCAGGAATCTATGAATTGGCTGGAAAGATGGAATCTCTCCGTTTGAGAAATTTACGGCACATTGAACGTTTTTAAGATTAGCTCGCGGTCAGGAATCTATGAATTGGCTGGAAAGATGGAATCTCTCCGTTTGAGAAATTTACGGCACATTGAACGTTTTTAAGATTAGCTCGCGGTCAGGAATCTATGAATTGGCTGGAAAGATGGAATCTCTCCGTTTGAGAATTTTACGGCACATTGAACGTTTTTAAGATTAGCTCGCGGTCAGGAATCTATGAATTGGCTGGAAAGATGGAATCTCTCCGTTTGGGAATTTTACGGCACATTGAACGTTTTTAAGATTAGCTCGCGGTCAGGAATCTAAGAATTGGCTGGAAAGATGGAATCTCTCCGTTTGAGAATTTTACGGCACATTGAACGTTTTTAAGATTAGCTCGCGGTCAGGAATCTATGAATTGGCTGGAAAGATGGAATCTCTCCGTTTGAGAATTTTACGGCACATTGAACGTTTTTAAGATTAGCTCGCGGTCAGGAATCTATGAATTGGCTGGAAAGATGGAATCTCTCCGTTTGGGAATTTTACGGCACATTGAACGTTTTTAAGATTAGCTCGCGAGTCAGGAATCTATGAATTGGCTGGAAAGATGGAATCTCTCCGTTTGAGAATTTTACGCACATTGAACGTTTTTAAGATTAGCTCGCGGTCAGGAATCTATGAATTGGCAGGAAAGATGGAATCTCTCCGTTTGAGAATTTTACGGCACATTGAACGTTTTAAGATTAGCTCGCGGTCAGGAATCTATGAATTGGCTGGAAAGATGGAATCTCTCCGTTTGAGAATTTTACGGCACATTGAACGTTTTAAGATTAGCTCGCGGTCAGGAATCTATGAATTGGCTGGAAAGATGGAATCTCTCCGTTTGGGAATTTTACGGCACATTGAACGTTTTTTAAGATTAGCTCGCGGTCAGGAATCTATGAATTGGCTGGAAAGATGGAATCTCTCCGTTTGGAATTTTACGGCACATTGAACGTTTTTAAGATTAGCTCGCGGTCAGGAATCTATGAATTGGCTGGAAAGATGGAATCTCTCCGTTGGGGAATTTTACGGCACATTGAACGTTTTTAAGATTAGCTCGCGGTCAGGAATCTATGAATTGGCTGGAAAGATGGAATCTCTCCGTTTGAGAATTTTACGGCACATTGAACGTTTTTAAGATTAGCTCGCGGTCAGGAATCTATGAATTGGCTGGAAAGATGGAATCTCTCCGTTTGAAGAATTTTACGGCACATTGAACGTTTTTAAGATTAGCTCGCGGTCAGGAATCTATGAATTGGCTGGAAAGATGGAATCTCTCCGTTTGGGAATTTTACGGCACATTGAACGTTTTTAAGAATTAGCTCGCGGTTCAGGAATCTATGAATTGGCTGGAAAGATGGAATCTCTCCGTTTGGGAATTTTACGGCACATTGAACGTTTTTAAGATTAGCTCGCGGTCAGGAATCTATGAATTGGCTGGAAAGATGGAATCTCTCCGTTTGGGAATTTTACGGCACATTGAACGTTTTTAAGATTAGCTCGCGGTCAGGAATCTATGAATTGGCTGGAAAGATGGAATCTCTCGTTTGAGAATTTTACGCACATTGAACGTTTTTAAGATTAGCTCGCGGTCAGGAATCTATGAATTGGCTGGAAAGATGGAATCTCTCCGTTTGAGAATTTTACGGCACATTGAACGTTTTTAAGATTAGCTCGCGGTCAGGAATCTATGAATTGGCTGGAAAGATGGAATCTCTCCGTTTGGGAATTTTACGGCACATTGAACGTTTTTAAGATTAGCTCGCGGTCAGGAATCTATGAATTGGCTGGAAAGATGGAATCTCTCCGTTTGGGAATTTTACGGCACATTGAACGTTTTTAAGATTAGCTCGCGGTCAGGAATCTATGAATTGGCTGGAAAGATGGAATCTCTCCGGTTGAGAATTTTACGGCACATTGAACGTTTTTAAGATTAGCTCGCGGTCAGGAATCTATGAATTGGCTGGAAAGATGGAATCTCTCCGTTTGAGAAATTTACGGCACATTGAAACGTTTTTAAGATTAGCTCGCGGTCAGGAATCTATGAATTGGCTGGAAAGATGGAATCTCTCCGTTTGAGAATTTTACGGCACATTGAACGTTTTTAAGATTAGCTCGCGGTCAGGAATATATGAATTGGCTGGAAAGATGGAATCTCTCCGTTTGGGAATTTTACGGCACATTGAACGTTTTTAAGATTAGCGCGCGGTCAGGAATCTATGAATTGGCTGGAAAGATGGAATCTCTCCGTTTGAGAATTTTACGGCACATTGAACGTTTTTAAGATTAGCTCGCGGTCAGGAATCTATGAATTGGCTGGAAAGATGGAATCTCGCCGTTTGAGAATTTTACGGCACATTGAACGTTTTTTAAGATTAGCTCGCGGTCAGGAATCTATGAATTGGCTGGAAAGATGGAATCTCTCCGTTTGAGAATTTTACGGCACATTGAACGTTTTTAAGATTAGCTCGCGGTCAGGAATCTATGAATTGGCTGGAAAGATGGAATCTCTCCGTTTGAGAAATTTACGGCACATTGAACGTTTTTAAGATTAGCTCGCGGTCAGGAATCTATGAATTGGCTGGAAAGATGGAATCTCTCCGTTTGAGAATTTTACGGCACATTGAACGTTTTTAAGATTAGCTCGCGGTCAGGAATCTATGAATTGGCTGGAAAGATGGAATTTCTCCGTTTTGGGAATTTTACGGCACATTGAACGTTTTTAAGATTAGCTCGCGGTCAGGAATCTATGAATTGGCTGGAAAGATGGAATCTCTCCGTTTGAGAATTTTACGGCACATTGAACGTTTTTAAGATTAGCTCGCGGTCAGGAATCTATGAATTGGCTGGAAAGACGGAATCTCTCCGTTTGAGAATTTTACGGCACATTGAACGTTTTTAAGATTAGCTCGCGGTCAGGAATCTATGAATTGGCTGGAAAGACGGAATCTCTCCGTTTGAGAATTTTACGGCACATTGAACGTTTTTAAGATTAGCTCGCGGTCAGGAATCTATGAATTGGCTGGAAAGACGGAATCTCTCCGTTTGAGAATTTTACGGCACATTGAACGTTTTTAAGATTAGCTCGCGGTCAGGAATCTATGAATTGGCAGGAAAGATGGAATCTCTCCGTTTGAGAATTTTACGGCACATTGAACGTTTTTAAGATTAGCTCGCGGTCAGGAATCTATGAATTGGCTGGAAAGATGGAATCTCTCCGTTGAGAATTTTACGGCACATTGAACGTTTTTAAGATTAGCTCGCGGTCAGGAATCTATGAATTGGCTGGAAAGACGGAATCTCTCCGTTTGAGAATTTTACGGCACATTGAACGTTTTTAAGATTAGCTCGCGGTCAGGAATCTATGAATTGGCTGGAAAGACGGAATCTCTCCGTTTGAGAATTTACGGCACATTGAACGTTTTAAGATTAGCTCGCGGTCAGGAATCTATGAATTGGCAGGAAAGATGGAATCTCTCCTTTTGAGAATTTTACGGCACATTGAACGTTTTTAAGATTAGCTCGCGGTCAGGAATCTATGAATTGGCTGGAAAGATGGAATCTCTCCGTTTGAGAATTTTACGGCACATTGAACGTTTTTAAGATTAGCTCGCGGTCAGGAATCTATGAATTGGCTGGAAAGATGGAATCTCTCCGTTTGGGAATTTTACGGCACATTGAACGTTTTTAAGATTAGCTCGCGGTCAGGAATCTATGAATTGGCTGGAAAGATGGAATCTCTCCGTTTGGGAATTTTACGGCACATTGAACGTTTTTAAGATTAGCTCGCGGTCAGGAATCTATGAATTGGCTGGAAAGATGGAATCTCTCCGTTTGAGAATTTTACGGCACATTGAACGTTTTTAAGATTAGCTCGCGATCAGGAATCTATGAATTGGCTGGAAAGATGGAATCTCTCCGTTGAGAATTTTCCGGCACATTGAACGTTTTTAAGATTAGCTCGCGGTCAGGAATCTATGAATTGGCTGGAAAGATGGAATCTCTCCGTTTGGGGAATTTTACGGCACATTGAACGTTTTTAAGATTAGCTCGCGGTCAGGAATCTATGAATTGGCTGGAAAGATGGAATCTCTCCGTTTGAGAATTTTACGGCACATTGAACGTTTTTAAGATTAGCTCGCGGTCAGGAATCTATGAATTGGCTGGAAAGATGGAATCTCTCCGTTGAGAATTTTACGGCACATTGAACGTTTTTAAGATTAGCTCGCGGTCAGGAATCTATGAATTGGCAGGAAAGATGGAATCTCTCCGTTTGAGAATTTTACGGCACATTGAACGTTTTTAAGATTAGCTCGCGGTCAGGAATCTATGAATTGGCTGAAAGATGGAATCTCTCCGTTTGAGAATTTTACGGCACATTGAACGTTTTTAAGATTAGCTCGCGGTCAGGAATCTATGAATTGGCTGGAAAGATGGAATCTCTCCGTTTGAGAATTTTACGGCACATTGAACGTTTTTAAAATTAGCTCGCGGTCAGGAATCTATGAATTGGCTGGAAAGATGGAATCTCTCCGTTTGGGAATTTTACGGCACATTGAACGTTTTTAAGATTAGCTCGCGGTCAGGAATCTATGAATTGGCTGGAAAGATGGAATCTCTCCGTTTGAGAATTTTACGGCACATTGAACGTTTTAAGATTAGCTCGCGGTCAGGAATCTATGAATTGGCTGGAAAGATGGAATCTCTCCGTTTGGGAATTTTACGGCACATTGAACGTTTTTTAAGATTAGCTCGCGGTCAGGAATCTATGAATTGGCTGGAAAGATGGAATCTCTCCGGTTGAGAATTTTACGGCACATTGAACGTTTTTAAGATTAGCTCGCGGTCAGGAATCTATGAATTGGCAGGAAAGATGGAATCTCTCCGTTTGAGAATTTTACGGCACATTGAACGTTTTTAAGATTAGCTCGCGGTCAGGAATCTATGAATTGGCTGGAAAGATGGAATCTCTCCGTTTGAGAATTTTACGGCACATTGAACGTTTTTAAGATTAGCTCGCGGTCAGGAATCTATGAATTGGCTGGAAAGATGGAATCTCTCCGTTTGGGAATTTTACGGCACATTGAACGTTTTTAAGATTAGCTCGCGGTCAGGAATCTATGAATTGGCTGGAAAGATGGAATCTCTCCGTTGAGAATTTTACGGCACATTGAACGTTTTTAAGATTAGCTCGCGGTCAGGAATCTATGAATTGGCTGGAAAGATGGAATCTCTCCGTTTGGGAATTTTACGGCACATTGAACGTTTTTAAGATTAGCTCGCGGTCAGGAATCTATGAATTGGCTGGAAAGATGGAATCTCTCCGTTTGGGAATTTTACGGCACATTGAACGTTTTTAAGATTAGCTCGCGGTCAGAATCTATGAATTGGCTGGAAAGATGGAATCTCTCCGTTTGGGAATTTTACGGCACATTGAACGTTTTTAAGATTAGCTCGCGGTCAGGAATCTATGAATTGGCTGGAAAGATGGAATCTCTCCGTTTGGGAATTTTACGGCACATTGAACGTTTTAAGATTAGCTCGCGGTCAGGAATCTATGAATTGGCTGGAAAGATGGAATCTCTCGTTTGAGAATTTTACGGCACATTGAACGTTTTTATGATTAGCTCGCGGTCAGAATCTATGAATTGGCTGGAAAGATGGAATCTCTCCGTTTGAGAATTTTACGGCACATTGAACGTTTTTAAGATTAGCTCGCGGTCAGGAATCTATGAATTGGCTGGAAAGATGAATCTCTCCGTTTGGGAATTTTACGGCACATTGAACGTTTTTAAGATTAGCTCGCGGTCAGGAATCTATGAATTGGCTGGAAAGATGGAATCTCTCCGTTTGAGAATTTTACGCACATTGAACGTTTTTTAAGATTAGCTCGCGGTCAGGAATCTATGAATTGGCTGGAAAGATGGAATCTCTCCGGTTGAGAATTTTACGGCACATTGAACGTTTTTAAGATTAGCTCGCGGTCAGGAATCTATGAATTGGCTGGAAAGATGGAATCTCTCCGTTTGAGAATTTACGGCACATTGAACGCTTTTAAGATTAGCTCGCGGTCAGGAATCTATGAATTGGCTGGAAAGATGGAATCTCTCCGTTTGAGAATTTTACGGCACATTGAACGTTTTTAAGATTAGCTCGCGGGTCAGGAATCTATGAATTGGCTGGAAAGATGGAATCTCTCCGTTTGGGAATTTTACGGCACATTGAACGTTTTTAAGATTAGCTCGCGGTCAGGAATCTATGAATTGGCTGGAAAGATGGAATCTCTCCGTTTGAGAATTTTACGGCACATTGAACGTTTTTTAAGATTAGCTCGCGGTCAGGAATCTATGAATTGGCTGGAAAGATGGAATCTCTCCGTTTGAGAATTTTACGGCACATTGAACGTTTTTAAGATTAGCTCGCGGTCAGGAATCTATGAATTGGCTGGAAAGATGGAATCTCTCCGTTTGAGAATTTTACGGCACATTGAACGTTTTAAGATTAGCTCGCGGTCAGGGGAATCTATGAATTGGCTGGAAAGATGGAATCTCTCCGTTTGGGAATTTTACGGCACATTGAACGTTTTTTAAGATTAGCTCGCGGTCAGGAATCTATGAATTGCTGGAAAGATGGAATCTCTCCGTTTGAGAAATTTACGGCACATTGAACGTTTTTAAGATTAGCTCGCGGTCAGGAATCTATGAATTGGCTGGAAAGATGGAATCTCTCCGGTTGAGAATTTTACGGCACATTGAACGTTTTTAAGATTAGCTCGCGGTCAGGAATCTATGAATTGGCTGGAAAGATGGAATTTCTCCGTTTGGGAATTTTACGGCACATTGAACGTTTTTAAGATTAGCTCGCGGTCAGGAATCTATGAATTGGCTGGAAAGATGGAATCTCTCCGTTTGAGAAATTTACGGCACATTGAACGTTTTTAAGATTAGCTCGCGGTCAGGAATCTATGAATTGGCTGGAAAGATGGGAATCTCTCCGTTTGAGAATTTTACGGCACATTGAACGTTTTTAAGATTAGCTCGCGGTCAGGAATCTATGAATTGGCTGGAAAGATGGAATCTCTCCGTTTGAGAATTTTACGGCACATTGAACGTTTTTAAGATTAGCTCGCGGTCAGGAATCTATGAATGGCTGGAAAGATGGAATCTCTCCGTTTGGGAATTTTACGGCACATTGAACGTTTTTATGATTAGCTCGCGGTCAGGAATCTATGAATTGGCTGGAAAGATGGAATCTCTCCGTTTGGGAATTTTACGGCACATTGAACGTTTTTAAGATTAGCTCGCGGTCAGGAATCTATGAATTGGCTGGAAAGATTGGAATCTCTCCGTTTGAGAATTTTACGGCACATTGAACGTTTTTAAGATTAGCTCGCGGTCAGGAATCTATGAATTGGCTGGAAAGATGGAATTTCTCCGTTTGAGAATTTTACGGCACATTGAACGTTTTTAAGATTAGCTCGCGGTCAGGAATCTATGAATTGGCTGGAAAGATGGAATCTCTCCGTTTGAGAATTTTACGGCACATTGAACGTTTTTAAGATTAGCTCGCGGTCAGGAATCTATGGAATTGGCTGGAAAGATGGAATCTCTCCGTTTGGGAATTTTACGGCACATTGAACGTTTTTAAGATTAGCTCGCGGTCAGGAATCTATGAATTGGCTGGAAAGATGGAATCTCTCCGTTTGAGAATTTTACGGCACATTGAACGTTTTTAAGATTAGCTCGCGGTCAGGAATCTATGAATTGGCTGGAAATGATGGAATCTCTCCGTTTGGGAATTTTACGAGCACATTGAACGTTTTTAAGATTAGCTCGCGGTCAGGAATCTATGAATTGGCTGGAAAGATGGAATCTCTCCGTTTGAGAATTTTACGGCACATTGAACGTTTTTAAGATTAGCTCGCGGTCAGGAATCTATGAATTGGCTGGAAAGATGGAATCTCTCCGTTTGAGAATTTTACGGCACATTGAACGTTTTTAAGATTAGGCTCGCGGTCAGGAATCTATGAATTGGCTGGAAAGATGGAATCTCTCCGTTTGGGAATTTTACGGCACATTGAACGTTCTTAAGATTAGCTCGCGGTCAGGAATCTATGAATTGGCTGGAAAGATGGAATCTCTCCGGTTTGAGAATTTTACGGCACATTGAACGTTTTTAAGATTAGCTCGCGGTCAGGAATCTATGAATTGGCAGAAAGATGGAATCTCTCCGTTTGAGAATTTTACGGCACATTGAACGTTTTTAAGATTAGCTCGCGTCAGGATCTATGAATTGGCTGGAAAGATGGAATCTCTCCGTTTGAGAATTTTACGGCACATTGAACGTTTTTAAGATTAGCTCGCGGGTCAGGAATCTATGAATTGGCTGGAAAGATGGAATCTCTCCGTTTGGGATTTTACGGCACATTGAACGTTTTTAAGATTAGCTCGCGGTCAGGAATCTATGAATTGGGCTGAAAGATGGAATCTCTCCGGTTGAGAATTTTACGGCACATTGAACGTTTTTAAGATTAGCTCGCGGTCAGGATCTATGAATTGGCTGGAAAGATGGAATCTCTCCGTTTGAGAATTTTACGGCACATTGAACGTTTTTAAGATTAGCTCGCGGTCAGGAATCTATGAATTGGCTGGAAAGATGGAATCTCTCCGTTTGGAATTTTACGGCACATTGAACGTTTTAAGATTAGCTCGCGGTCAGGAATCTTATGAATTGGCTGGAAAGATGGAATCTCTCCGTTTGGGAATTTTACGGCACATTGAACGTTTTTAAGATTAGCTCGCGGTCAGGAATCTATGAATTGGCTGGAAAGATGGAATCTCTCCGTTTGGGAATTTACGGCACATTGAACGTTTTTAAGATTAGCTCGCGGTCAGGAATCTATGAATTGGCTGGAAAGATGGAATCTCTCCGTTTGGGAATTTTACGGCACATTGAACGTTTTTAAGATTAGCTCGCGGTCAGGAATCTATGAATTGGCTGGAAAAGATGGAATCTCTCCGTTTGGGAATTTACGGCACATTGACGTTTTTAAGATTAGCTCGCGGTCAGGAATCTATGAATTGGCTGGAAAGATGGAATCTCTCGCGTTTGGGATATTTTACGGCACATTGAACGTTTTTTAAGATTAGCTCGCGGTCAGGAATCTATGAATTGGGCTGGAAAGATGGGAATCTCTCCGTTTGTGAATTTTACGGCACATTGAACGTTTTTTAGATTAGCTCGCGGTCAGAATCTATGAATTGGCTGGAAAGATGAATCTCTCGTTGGGATTTCGGCATGAACGTTTTTTAAGATTAGCTCAGGATTTGGCGGTCAGGAATCTATTGGCGGGAGATTTTTGGCTGGAAAGATGGAATCTCTCCGGTTGAGATTTACGGCACATTGAGACGTTTTTAGATTAGCTCGCGGTCAGGAATCTATGAATTGGAGCTGGAAAGATGGAATCTCT
>JAOWCC010001261.1:40000-41273 GCA_030867875.1 Actinernus sp. WN-2022
TCAAATGTAAAAAAAAAAAAAAATTGCGTAATCATCTCCGGAATAATGTGTGAATGGTAAACTAATCATTGTTACATATTTTTAGTAATAATATCTTCTAAAGAATAGCGATAGGGTTGCTTTTCGGGGTTAGGTTCTGGTTTAGGGGGTCTTTCGTGCCTTTTAACCGTGGTAACTCCGTTGCATGATTTTTAATTGGCAAATGGCAGTTACCAAAATGTTGCCGATGGTCTCCTTTATAATGTCTACCAATTTGAGTGAAATCGTTAGAAGGGATTTATATTTATGAATTTTATAGGTTTTGGGGTTACCGATGAAATTTTTACAAGGTAAAATAATAATAGTTTGGGTCATTTTTATCGCCTCTAATCGTGGGAGTGTGAGTGTCGAGAGAAGATGAGCGGTGAAGCGTGGCGATAGCAACATTAAAGTTACGTTGCAACAGAAAAGTGATTTTCACTGTAAGAACGTTGCAAGGAATTTAATGCGTTGCGTAACGGTTCAGCTTTAGCTGTCAAGCGTAGGTTTGTTGGGGTTGCACTCGAGACTGTCCTTTGGAAAGTCTTAAATCACAGCTGTGAGAGATGTTTTGAAGATCTTGCGAAGGATGGGGTAGTGCTTGTTCCGTGTTGTGGTGTTTTAAGGCCACGGATTGGAACTGCTTGCCGTATCTGGAGGGTTATCTAGCCAAAGTCGTGGGAAAGAGAAACGCATTGGCCGTGCACGTACGGAATCGGCTCGATTCCCCTCGTGAATGGTAATGTAAAACGAAAGTTTCTAAAACAACTACTCGAGCGCTGCTTGCAGCGTTCGGTGGCCGTTGGCGGCGGCGTGGGTCCTCCGGGCTTTCGCGGCATTTGTGCGAACGGTTATTCGTGTAGTTATCTGGTTGATCCTGCCAGTAGTCATATGCTTGTCTCAAAGATTAAGCCATGCATGTCTAAGTATAAGCACTCGTACTGTGAAACTGCGAATGGCTCATTAAATCAGTTATCGTTTATTTGATTGTACCTTTACTACTTGGATAACCGTGGTAATTCTAGAGCTAATACATGCGAAAAGTCCCGACTTCTGGAAGGGATGTATTTATTAGATTCAAAACCAATGCGGGTTCTGCCCGGTTCTTTGGTGATTCATAGTAACTGTTCGAATCGCATGGCCTTGCGCTGGCGATGTTTCATTCAAATTTCTGCCCTATCAACTGTCGATGGTAAGGTATTGGCTTACCATGGTTACAACGGGTGACGGAGAATTAGGGTTCGATTCCGGAGAG
>JAOWCC010001262.1:0-45084 GCA_030867875.1 Actinernus sp. WN-2022
GAATGATTAATCAGGAATGAAGAATGATGAATCAGGAATGAAGAATGATGAATCAGGAATGATGAATTAGGAATGATGAATCAGGAATCAGGAATCAGGAATGATGAATCAGGAATCAGGAATGATGAATCAGGAATCAGGAATGATGAATCAGGAATCAGGAATGATGAATCAGGAATCAGGAATGATGAATCAGGAATGAGTAATGATGAATCAGGAATGAGGAATGATGAATCAGGAATCAGGAATGATGAATCAAGAATCAGGAATGATGAATCAGGAATGATGAATCAGGAATCAGGAATGATGAATCAGGAATGATGAATGATGAATCAGGAATGGTGAATGATGTATCAGGAATCAGGAATGATGAATCAGGAAAGAGGAATGATGAATCAGGAATCAGGATTGGTGAATCATGAATCAGGACTGATGAATCTGGAATCAGGAATGATGAAGCAGGAATCAGGAATGATGAATCAGGAATGATGAATGATGTAACAGGAATCAGGAATGATGAATCAGGAAAGAGGAATGATGAATCAGGAATCAGGAATGGTGAATCATGAATCAGGAATGATGAATCAGGAATCAGGAATGATGAATCAGGAATCAGGAATGATGAATCAGGAATCAAGAATGATGAATCAGGAATGATGAATGATGAATCAGGAATCAGGAATGATGAATCAGGAATAAGGAATGATGAATCAGGAATGATGAATCAGGAATCAGGAATGATGAATCAGGAATGATGAATCACGAATCAGGAATCAGGATGATGAATCAGGAATCAGGAATGATGAATCAGGAATCAGGAATGATGAATCAGGAATGATAAATCAGGAATCAGGAATGATGAATCAGGAATGATGAATGATGAATCAGGAATGATGAATGATGTATCAGGAATGATGAATGATGTATCAGGAATCAGGAATGATGAATCAGGAAAGAGGAATGATGAATCAGGAATCAGGATTGGTGAATCATGAATCAGGACTGATGAATCTGGAATGAGGAATGATTAATCAGGAATGAAGAATGATGAATCAGGAATGAAGAATGATGAATCAGGAATGATGAATTAGGAATGATGAATCAGGAATCAGGAATCAGGAATGATGAATCAGGAATCAGGAATGATGAATCAGGAATCAGGAATGATGAATCAGGAATCAGGAATGATGAATCAGGAATCAGGAATGATGAATCAGGAATGAGTAATGATGAATCAGGAATGAGGAATGATGAATCAGGAATCAGGAATGATGAATCAAGAATCAGGAATGATGAATCAGGAATGATGAATCAGGAATCAGGAATGATGAATCAGGAATGATGAATGATGAATCAGGAATGGTGAATGATGTATCAGGAATCAGGAATGATGAATCAGGAAAGAGGAATGATGAATCAGGAATCAGGATTGGTGAATCATGAATCAGGACTGATGAATCTGGAATCAGGAATGATGAAGCAGGAATCAGGAATGATGAATCAGGAATGATGAATGATGTAACAGGAATCAGGAATGATGAATCAGGAAAGAGGAATGATGAATCAGGAATCAGGAATGGTGAATCATGAATCAGGAATGATGAATCAGGAATCAGGAATGATGAATCAGGAATCAGGAATGATGAATCAGGAATCAAGAATGATGAATCAGGAATGATGAATGATGAATCAGGAATCAGGAATGATGAATCAGGAATAAGGAATGATCAATCAGGAATGATGAATCAGGAATCAGGAATGATGAATCAGGAATCAGGAATGATGAATCAGGAATAATGAATCAGGATTCAGGAATGATGAATCAGGAATGACGAATGACGAATGATGAATCAGGAATGATGAATGATGAATCAGGAATGATGAATGATGAATCAGGAATCAGGAATGATGAATCAGGAATCAGGAATCAGGAATGATGAATCAGGAATGAGGATTGATGAATGAGGAATGAGGAATGATGAATCAGGAATGAGGAATGATGAAGCAGGAATCAGGAATGATGAATCAGGAATCAGGAATGATGAATCAGGAATGATGAATCAGGAATGATGAATCAGGAATCAGGAATGATGAATCAGGAATGATGAATGATGTATCAGGAATCAGGAATGGTGAATCATGAATCAGGAATGATGAATCAGGAATGAGGAATGATTAATCAGGAATGAAGAATGATGAATCAGGAATGAGGAATGATGAATCAGGAATGATGAATCAGGAATCAGGAATCAGGAATGATGAATCAGGAATCAGGAATGATGAATCAGGAATCAGGAATGATGAATCAGGAATGAGGAATGATCAATCAGGAATCAGGAATGATGAATCAGGAATCATGAATGATGAATCAGGAATGAGTAATGATGAATCAGGAATCAGGAATGATGAATCAGGAATCAGGAATGATGAATCAGGAATCAGGAATGATGAATCAGGAATGATCAATCAGGAATCAGGAATGATGAATCAGGAATGATGAATGATGTATCAGGAATCAGGAATGGTGAATCATGAATCAGGAATGATGAATCAGGAATGAGGAATGATTAATCAGGAATGAAGAATGATGAATCAGGAATGAGGAATGATGAATCAGGAATGATGAATCAGGAATCAGGAATCAGGAATGATGAATCAGGAATCAGGAATGATGAATCAGGAATCAGGAATGATGAATCAGGAATGAGGAATGATCAATCAGGAATCAGGAATGATGAATCAGGAATCATGAATGATGAATCAGGAATGAGTAATGATGAATCAGGAATCAGGAATGATGAATCAGGAATCAGGAATGATGAATCAGGAATCAGGAATGATGAATCAGGAATGATCAATCAGGAATCAGGAATGATGAATCAGGAATAATGAATCAGGAATCAGGAATGATGAATCAGGAATTATGAATCAGGAATGATGAATGATGAATCAGGAATGATGAATCAGGAATGATGAATCAGGAATCAGGAATCAGGAATCAGGAATCAGGAGTGATTAATCAGGAATCAGGAATGATGAATCAGGAATCAGGAATGATGAATCAGGAATGATGAATCAGGAATCAGGAATCAGGAATCAGGAATCAGGAGTGATTAATCAGGAATCAGGAATGATGAATCAGGAATCAGGAATGATGAATCAGGAATCAGGAATGATGAATCAGGAATCAAGAATGATGAATCAGGAATGATGAATGATGAATCAGGAATCAGGAATGATCAATCAGTCATCAGGAATGATGAATCAGGAATAATGAATCAGGAATCAGGAATGATGAATCAGGAATCAGGAATGATGAATCAGGAATGATGAATGATGAATCAGGAATGATGAATCAGGAATGATGAATCAGGAATGATGAATCAGGAATCAGGAATCAGGAGTGATTAATCAGGAATCAGGAATGATGAATCAGGAATCAAGAATGATGAATCAGGAATGATGTATCAGGAATCAGGAATGATGAATCAGGAAAGAGGAATAATGAATCAGGAATCAGGATTGGTGAATCATGAATCAGGACTGATGAATCAGGAATCAGGAATGATGAATCAGGAATCAGGAATGATGAATCAGGAATGATGAATGATGTATCAGGAATCAGGAATGATGAATCAGGAAAGAGGAATGATGAATCAGGAATCAGGAATGGTGAATCATGAGCTCGCGGTCAGGAATCTATGAATTGGCTGGAAAGATGGAATCTCTCCGTTTGAGAATTTTACGGCACATTGAACGTTTTTAAGATTAGCTCGCGGTCAGGAATCTATGAATTGGCTGGAAAGATGGAATCTCTCCGTTTGAGAATTTTACGGCACATTGAACGTTTTTAAGATTAGCTCGCGGTCAGGAATCTATGAATTGGCTGAAAAGATGGAATCTCTCCGTTTGAGAATTTTACGGCACATTGAACGTTTTTAAGATTAGCTCGCGGTCAGGAATCTATGAATTGGCTGAAAAGATGGAATCTCTCCGTTTGAGAATTTTACGGCACATTGAACGTTTTTAAGATTAGCTCGCGGTCAGGAATCTATGAATTGGCTGAAAAGATGGAATCTCTCCGTTTGAGAATTTTACGGCACATTGAACGTTTTTAAGATTAGCTCGCGGTCAGAAATCTATGAATTGGCTGGAAAGATGGAATCTCTCCGTTTGAGAATTTTACGGCACATTGAACGTTTTTAAGATTAGCTCGCGGTCAGGAATCTATGAAATGGCTGGAAAGATGGAATCTCTCCGTTTGAGAATTTTACGGCACATTGAACGTTTTTAAGATTAGCTCGCGGTCAGGAATCTATGAATTGGCTGGAAAGATGGAATCTCTCCGTTTGAGAATTTTACGGCACATTGAACGTTTTTAAGATTAGCTCGCGGTCAGGAATCTATGAATTGGCTGGAAAGATGGAATCTCTCCGTTTGAGAATTTTACGGCACATTGAACGTTTTTAAGATTAGCTCGCGGTCAGGAATCTATGAATTGGCTGGAAAGATGGAATCTCTCCGTTTGAGAATTTTACGGCACATTGAACGTTTTTAAGATTAGCTCGCGGTCAGGAATCTATGAATTGGCTGAAAAGATGGAATCTCTCCGTTTGAGAATTTTACGGCACATTGAACGTTTTTAAGATTAGCTCGCGGTCAGGAATCTATGAATTGGCTGAAAAGATGGAATCTCTCCGTTTGAGAATTTTACGGCACATTGAACGTTTTTAAGATTAGCTCGCGGTCAGAAATCTATGAATTGGCTGGAAAGATGGAATCTCTCCGTTTGAGAATTTTACGGCACATTGAACGTTTTTAAGATTAGCTCGCGGTCAGGAATCTATGAATTGGCTGAAAAGATGGAATCTCTCCGTTTGAGAATTTTACGGCACATTGAACGTTTTTAAGATTAGCTCGCGGTCAGGAATCTATGAATTGGCTGAAAAGATGGAATCTCTCCGTTTGAGAATTTTACGGCACATTGAACGTTTTTAAGATTAGCTCGCGGTCAGGAATCTATGAATTGGCTGAAAAGATGGAATCTCTCCGTTTGAGAATTTTACGGCACATTGAACGTTTTTAAGATTAGCTCGCGGTCAGAAATCTATGAATTGGCTGGAAAGATGGAATCTCTCCGTTTGAGAATTTTACGGCACATTGAACGTTTTTAAGATTAGCTCGCGGTCAGGAATCTATGAATTGGCTGGAAAGATGGAATCTCTCCGTTTGAGAATTTTACGGCACATTGAACGTTTTTAAGATTAGCTCGCGGTCAGGAATCTATGAATTGGCTGAAAAGATGGAATCTCTCCGTTTGAGAATTTTACGGCACATTGAATGAATCAGGAATGAGGAATGATGAATCAGGAATCAGGAATGATGAATCAGGAATGATGAATCAGGAATGAGGAATGATGAATCAGGAATGATTAATCAGGAATCAGGAATCAGGAATGATGAATCAGGAATGAGGAATGATGAATCAGGAATGAGGAATGATGAATCAGGAATGAGGAATGATGAATCAGGAATCAGGAATGATGAATCAGGAATCAGGAATGATGAATCAGGAATGATGAATCAGGAATCAGTAATGATGAATCAGGAATGATGAATGATGAATCAGGAATCAGGAATGATGAATCAGGAATCAGGAATCAGGAATGATGAATCAGGAATGAGGATTGATGAATCAGGAATGATGAATGATGAATCAGGAATCAGGAATGATGAATCAGGAATCAGGAATCAGGAATGATGAATCAGGAATGAGGATTGATGAATCAGGAATGAGGAATGATGAATCAGGAATGAGGATTGGTGAATCATGAATCAGGACTGATGAATCTGGAATCAGGAATGATGAATCAGGAATCAGGAATGATGAATCAGGAATGATGAATGATGTAACAGGAATCAGGAATGATGAATCAGGAAAGAGGAATGATGAATCAGGAATCAGGAATGGTGAATCAGGAATCAGGAATGATGAATCAGGAATCAGGAATAATGAATCGGGAATAAGGAATGATCAATCAGGAATGATGAATGATGAATCAGGAATCAGCAATGATGAATCAGGAATCAGGAATGATGAATGATGAATCAGGAATCAGGAATGATGAATCAGGAATCAGGAATGATGAATCAGGAATCAAGAATGATGAATCAGGAATGATGAATGATGAATCAGAAATGAGGAATGATGAATCAGGAATCAGGAATGATCAATCAGGAATGATGAATGATGAATGATGAATCAGGAATCAGGAATGATGATTCAGGAATCAGGAATGATGAATCAGGAATAATGAATCAGGATTCAGGAATGATGAATAAGGAATGACGAATGATGAATCAGGAATGATGAATGATGAATCAGGAATGATGAATGATGAATCAGGAATCAGGAATGATGAATCAGGAATGAGGATTAATGAATCAGGAATGAGGAATCATGAATCAGGAATGAGGAATGATGAATCAGGAATCAGGAATGATGAATCAGGAATGATGAATCAGGAATCAGGAATGATGAATCAGGAATGATGAATCAGGAATCAGGAATCAGGAATTATGAATCAGGAATCAGGAATGATGAATCAGGAATAATGAATCAGGATTCAGGAATGATGAATCAGGAATGACGAATGATGAATCAGGAATGATGAATGATGAATCAGGAATGATGAATGATGAATCAGGAATCAGGAATGATGAATCAGGAATGATGAATCAGGAATCAGGAATGATTAATCAGGAATCAGGAATCAGGAATGATGAATCAGGAATGAGGAATGATGAATCAGGAATGAGGAATGATGAATCAGGAATGAGGAATGATGAATCAGGAATGAGGAATGATGAATCAGGAATCAGGAATGATGAATCAGGAATGATGAATCAGGAATCAGTAATGATGAATCATGAATCAGGAATGATGAATCAGGAATCAGGAATGATGAATCAGGAATCAGGAATCAGGAATGATGAATCAGGAATGAGGATTGATGAATCAGGAATGATGAATGATGAATCAGGAATCAGGAATGATGAATCAGGAATCAGGAATCAGGAATGATGAATCAGGAATGAGGATTGATGAATCAGGAATGAGGAATGATGAATCAGGAATGAGGATTGGTGAATCATGAATCAGGACTGATGAATCTGGAATCAGGAATGATGAATCAGGAATCAGGAATGATGAATCAGGAATGATGAATGATGTAACAGGAATCAGGAATGATGAATCAGGAAAGAGGAATGATGAATCAGGAATCAGGAATGGTGAATCAGGAATCAGGAATGATGAATCAGGAATCAGGAATAATGAATCGGGAATAAGGAATGATCAATCAGGAATGATGAATGATGAATCAGGAATCAGCAATGATGAATCAGGAATCAGGAATGATGAATGATGAATCAGGAATCAGGAATGATGAATCAGGAATCAGGAATGATGAATCAGGAATCAAGAATGATGAATCAGGAATGATGAATGATGAATCAGAAATGAGGAATGATGAATCAGGAATCAGGAATGATCAATCAGGAATGATGAATGATGAATGATGAATCAGGAATCAGGAATGATGATTCAGGAATCAGGAATGATGAATCAGGAATAATGAATCAGGATTCAGGAATGATGAATAAGGAATGACGAATGATGAATCAGGAATGATTAATGATGAATCAGGAATGATGAATGATGAATCAGGAATCAGGAATGATGAATCAGGAATGAGGATTGATGAATCAGGAATGAGGAATCATGAATCAGGAATGAGGAATGATGAATCAGGAATCAGGAATGATGAATCAGGAATGATGAATCAGGAATCAGGAATGATGAATCAGGAATGATGAATCAGGAATCAGGAATCAGGAATTATGAATCAGGAATCAGGAATGATGAATCAGGAATAATGAATCAGGATTCAGGAATGATGAATCAGGAATGACGAATGATGAATCAGGAATGATGAATGATGAATCAGGAATGATGAATGATGAATCAGGAATCAGGAATGATGAATCAGGAATGATGAATCAGGAATCAGGAATCAGGAATGATGAATCAGGAATGAGGATTGATGAATCAGGAATGAGGAATGATGAATCAGGAATGAGGAATGATGAAGCAGGAATCAGGAATGATGAATCAGGAATCAGGAATGATGAATCAGGAATCAGGAATGATGAATCAGGAATGATGAATGATGTATCAGGAATCAGGAATGGTGAATCATGAATCAGGAATGATGAATCAGGAATGAGGCATGATTAATCAGGAATGAAGAATGATGAATCAGGAATGAGGAATGATGAATCAGGAATGATGAATCAGGAATGATGAATCACGAATCAGGAATCAGGAATGATGAATCAGGAATCAGGAATGATGAATCAGGAATGAGGAATGATCAATCAGGAATCAGGAATGATGAATCAGGAATCAGGAATGATGAATCAGGAATGAGTAATGATGAATCAGGAATCAGGAATGATGAATCAGGAATCAGGAATGATGAATCAGGAATCAGGAATGATGAATCAGGAATGATAAATCAGGAATCAGGAATGATGAATCAGGAATGATGAATGATGAATCAGGAATGATGAATGATGTATCAGGAATGATGAATGATGTATCAGGAATCAGGAATGATGAATCAGGAAAGAGAAATGATGAATCAGGAATCAGGATTGGTGAATCATGAATCAGGACTGATGAATCTGGAATGAGGAATGATTAATCAGGAATGAAGAATGATGAATCAGGAATGAAGAATGATGAATCAGGAATGATGAATTAGGAATGATGAATCAGGAATCAGGAATCAGGAATGATGAATCAGGAATCAGGAATGATGAATCAGGAATCAGGAATGATGAATCAGGAATCAGGAATGATGAATCAGGAATCAGGAATGATGAATCAGGAATGAGTAATGATGAATCAGGAATGAGGAATGATGAATCAGGAATCAGGAATGATGAATCAAGAATCAGGAATGATGAATCAGGAATGATAAATCAGGAATCAGGAATGATGAATCAGGAATGATGAATGATGAATCAGGAATGGTGAATGATGTATCAGGAATCAGGAATGATGAATCAGGAAAGAGGAATGATGAATCAGGAATCAGGATTGGTGAATCATGAATCAGGACTGATGAATCTGGAATCAGGAATGATGAAGCAGGAATCAGGAATGATGAATCAGGAATGATGAATGATGTAACAGGAATCAGGAATGATGAATCAGGAAAGAGGAATTATGAATCAGGAATCAGGAATGGTGAATCATGAATCAGGAATGATGAATCAGGAATCAGGAATGATGAATCAGGAATCAGGAATGATGAATCAGGAATCAAGAATGATGAATCAGGAATGATGAATGATGAATCAGGAATCAGGAATGATGAATCAGGAATAAGGAATGATCAATCAGGAATGATGAATCAGGAATCAGGAATGATGAATCAGGAATCAGGAATGATGAATCAGGAATAATGAATCAGGATTCAGGAATGAGGCATGATTAATCAGGAATGACGAATGATGAATCAGGAATGATGAATGATGAATCAGGAATGATGAATCAGGAATGATGAATCACGAATCAGGAATCAGGAATGATGAATCAGGAATCAGGAATGATGAATCAGGAATCAGGAATGATGAATCAGGAATGATAAATCAGGAATCAGGAATGATGAATCAGGAATGATGAATGATGAATCAGGAATGATGAATGATGTATCAGGAATGATGAATGATGTATCAGGAATCAGGAATGATGAATCAGGAAAGAGGAATGATGAATCAGGAATCAGGATTGGTGAATCATGAATCAGGACTGATGAATCTGGAATGAGGAATGATTAATCAGGAATGAAGAATGATGAATCAGGAATGAAGAATGATGAATCAGGAATGATGAATTAGGAATGATGAATCAGGAATCAGGAATCAGGAATGATGAATCAGGAATCAGGAATGATGAATCAGGAATCAGGAATGATGAATCAGGAATCAGGAATGATGAATCAGGAATCAGGAATGATGAATCAGGAATGAGTAATGATGAATCAGGAATCAGGAATGATGAATCAGGAATCAGGAATGATGAATCAAGAATCAGGAATGATGAATCAGGAATGATAAATCAGGAATCAGGAATGATGAATCAGGAATGATGAATGATGAATCAGGAATGGTGAATGATGTATCAGGAATCAGGAATGATGAATCAGGAAAGAGGAATGATGAATCAGGAATCAGGATTGGTGAATCATGAATCAGGACTGATGAATCTGGAATCAGGAATGATGAAGCAGGAATCAGGAATGATGAATCAGGAATGATGAATGATGTAACAGGAATCAGGAATGATGAATCAGGAAAGAGGAATGATGAATCAGGAATCAGGAATGGTGAATCATGAATCAGGAATGATGAATCAGGAATCAGGAATGATGAATCAGGAATCAGGAATGATGAATCAGGAATCAAGAATGATGAATCAGGAATGATGAATGATGAATCAGGAATCAGGAATGATGAATCAGGAATAAGGAATGATCAATCAGGAATGATGAATCAGGAATCAGGAATGATGAATCAGGAATCAGGAATGATGAATCAGGAATAATGAATCAGGATTCAGGAATGATGAATCAGGAATGACGAATGACGAATGATGAATCAGGAATGATGAATGATGAATCAGGAATGATGAATGATGAATCAGGAATCAGGAATGATGAATCAGGAATCAGGAATCAGGAATGATGAATCAGGAATGAGGATTGATGAATGAGGAATGAGGAATGATGAATCAGGAATGAGGAATGATGAAGCAGGAATCAGGAATGATGAATCAGGAATCAGGAATGATGAATCAGGAATGATGAATCAGGAATCAGGAATGATGAATCAGGAATGATGAATGATGTATCAGGAATCAGGAATGGTGAATCATGAATCAGGAATGATGAATCAGGAATGAGGAATGATTAATCAGGAATGAAGAATGATGAATCAGGAATGAGGAATGATGAATCAGGAATGATGAATCAGGAATCAGGAATCAGGAATGATGAATCAGGAATCAGGAATGATGAATCAGGAATCAGGAATGATGAATCAGGAATGAGGAATGATCAATCAGGAATCAGGAATGATGAATCAGGAATCATGAATGATGAATCAGGAATGAGTAATGATGAATCAGGAATCAGGAATGATGAATCAGGAATCAGGAATGATGAATCAGGAATCAGGAATGATGAATCAGGAATGATCAATCAGGAATCAGGAATGATGAATCAGGAATGATGAATGATGTATCAGGAATCAGGAATGGTGAATCATGAATCAGGAATGATGAATCAGGAATGAGGAATGATTAATCAGGAATGAAGAATGATGAATCAGGAATGAGGAATGATGAATCAGGAATGATGAATCAGGAATCAGGAATCAGGAATGATGAATCAGGAATCAGGAATGATGAATCAGGAATCAGGAATGATGAATCAGGAATGAGGAATGATCAATCAGGAATCAGGAATGATGAATCAGGAATCATGAATGATGAATCAGGAATGAGTAATGATGAATCAGGAATCAGGAATGATGAATCAGGAATCAGGAATGATGAATCAGGAATCAGGAATGATGAATCAGGAATGATCAATCAGGAATCAGGAATGATGAATCAGGAATAATGAATCAGGAATCAGGAATGATGAATCAGGAATTATGAATCAGGAATGATGAATGATGAATCAGGAATGATGAATCAGGAATGATGAATCAGGAATGATGAATCAGGAATCAGGAATCAGGAATCAGGAATCAGGAATCAGGAATCAGGAGTGATTAATCAGGAATCAGGAATGATGAATCAGGAATGATGAATCAGGAATCAGGAATCAGGAATCAGGAGTGATTAATCAGGAATCAGGAATGATGAATCAGGAATCAGGAATGATGAATCAGGAATCAGGAATGATGAATCAGGAATCAAGAATGATGAATCAGGAATGATGAATGATGAATCAGGAATCAGGAATGATCAATCAGTCATCAGGAATGATGAATCAGGAATAATGAATCAGGAATCAGGAATGATGAATCAGGAATCAGGAATGATGAATCAGGAATGATGAATGATGAATCAGGAATGATGAATCAGGAATGATGAATCAGGAATGATGAATCAGGAATCAGGAATCAGGAGTGATTAATCAGGAATCAGGAATGATGAATCAGGAATCAAGAATGATGAATCAGGAATGATGAATGATGTATCAGGAATCAGGAATGATGAATCAGGAAAGAGGAATGATGAATCAGGAATCAGGATTGGTGAATCATGAATCAGGACTGATGAATCAGGAATCAGGAATGATGAATCAGGAATCAGGAATGATGAATCAGGAATGATGAATGATGTATCAGGAATCAGGAATGATGAATCAGGAAAGAGGAATGATGAATCAGGAATCAGGAATGGTGAATCATGAGCTCGCGGTCAGGAATCTATGAATTGGCTGGAAAGATGGAATCTCTCCGTTTGGGAATTTTACGGCACATTGAACGTTTTTAAGATTAGCTCGCGGTCAGAAATCTATGAATTGGCTGGAAAGATGGAATCTCTCCGTTTGAGAATTTTACGGCACATTGAACGTTTTTAAGATTAGCTCGCGGTCAGGAATCTATGAATTGGCTGGAAAGATGGAATCTCTCCGTTTGAGAATTTTACGGCACATTGAACGTTTTTAAGATTAGCTCGCGGTCAGGAATCTATGAATTGGCTGAAAAGATGGAATCTCTCCGTTTGAGAATTTTACGGCACATTGAACGTTTTTAAGATTAGCTCGCGGTCAGGAATCTATGAATTGGCTGAAAAGATGGAATCTCTCCGTTTGAGAATTTTACGGCACATTGAACGTTTTTAAGATTAGCTCGCGGTCAGGAATCTATGAATTGGCTGAAAAGATGGAATCTCTCCGTTTGAGAATTTTACGGCACATTGAACGTTTTTAAGATTAGCTCGCGGTCAGAAATCTATGAATTGGCTGGAAAGATGGAATCTCTCCGTTTGAGAATTTTACGGCACATTGAACGTTTTTAAGATTAGCTCGCGGTCAGGAATCTATGAAATGGCTGGAAAGATGGAATCTCTCCGTTTGAGAATTTTACGGCACATTGAACGTTTTTAAGATTAGCTCGCGGTCAGGAATCTATGAATTGGCTGGAAAGATGGAATCTCTCCGTTTGAGAATTTTACGGCACATTGAACGTTTTTAAGATTAGCTCGCGGTCAGGAATCTATGAATTGGCTGGAAAGATGGAATCTCTCCGTTTGAGAATTTTACGGCACATTGAACGTTTTTAAGATTAGCTCGCGGTCAGGAATCTATGAATTGGCTGGAAAGATGGAATCTCTCCGTTTGAGAATTTTACGGCACATTGAACGTTTTTAAGATTAGCTCGCGGTCAGGAATCTATGAATTGGCTGAAAAGATGGAATCTCTCCGTTTGAGAATTTTACGGCACATTGAACGTTTTTAAGATTAGCTCGCGGTCAGGAATCTATGAATTGGCTGAAAAGATGGAATCTCTCCGTTTGAGAATTTTACGGCACATTGAACGTTTTTAAGATTAGCTCGCGGTCAGGAATCTATGAATTGGCTGAAAAGATGGAATCTCTCCGTTTGAGAATTTTACGGCACATTGAACGTTTTTAAGATTAGCTCGCGGTCAGAAATCTATGAATTGGCTGGAAAGATGGAATCTCTCCGTTTGAGAATTTTACGGCACATTGAACGTTTTTAAGATTAGCTCGCGGTCAGGAATCTATGAATTGGCTGGAAAGATGGAATCTCTCCGTTTGAGAATTTTACGGCACATTGAACGTTTTTAAGATTAGCTCGCGGTCAGGAATCTATGAATTGGCTGAAAAGATGGAATCTCTCCGTTTG
The DNA here is from genome assembly GCA_030867875.1 of Actinernus sp. WN-2022. Taxonomy (NCBI): domain Eukaryota; kingdom Metazoa; phylum Cnidaria; class Anthozoa; order Actiniaria; family Actinernidae; genus Actinernus; species Actinernus sp. WN-2022. Next base: position 14,016 of record JAOWCC010001262.1, read on the forward strand.
AGAATTTTACGGCACATTGAATGAATCAGGAATGAGGAATGATGAATCAGGAATCAGGAATGATGAATCAGGAATGATGAATCAGGAATGAGGAATGATGAATCAGGAATGATTAATCAGGAATCAGGAATCAGGAATGATGAATCAGGAATGAGGAATGATGAATCAGGAATGAGGAATGATGAATCAGGAATGAGGAATGATGAATCAGGAATCAGGAATGATGAATCAGGAATCAGGAATGATGAATCAGGAATGATGAATCAGGAATCAGTAATGATGAATCAGGAATGATGAATGATGAATCAGGAATCAGGAATGATGAATCAGGAATCAGGAATCAGGAATGATGAATCAGGAATGAGGATTGATGAATCAGGAATGATGAATGATGAATCAGGAATCAGGAATGATGAATCAGGAATCAGGAATCAGGAATGATGAATCAGGAATGAGGATTGATGAATCAGGAATGAGGAATGATGAATCAGGAATGAGGATTGGTGAATCATGAATCAGGACTGATGAATCTGGAATCAGGAATGATGAATCAGGAATCAGGAATGATGAATCAGGAATGATGAATGATGTAACAGGAATCAGGAATGATGAATCAGGAAAGAGGAATGATGAATCAGGAATCAGGAATGGTGAATCAGGAATCAGGAATGATGAATCAGGAATCAGGAATAATGAATCGGGAATAAGGAATGATCAATCAGGAATGATGAATGATGAATCAGGAATCAGCAATGATGAATCAGGAATCAGGAATGATGAATGATGAATCAGGAATCAGGAATGATGAATCAGGAATCAGGAATGATGAATCAGGAATCAAGAATGATGAATCAGGAATGATGAATGATGAATCAGAAATGAGGAATGATGAATCAGGAATCAGGAATGATCAATCAGGAATGATGAATGATGAATGATGAATCAGGAATCAGGAATGATGATTCAGGAATCAGGAATGATGAATCAGGAATAATGAATCAGGATTCAGGAATGATGAATAAGGAATGACGAATGATGAATCAGGAATGATGAATGATGAATCAGGAATGATGAATGATGAATCAGGAATCAGGAATGATGAATCAGGAATGAGGATTGATGAATCAGGAATGAGGAATCATGAATCAGGAATGAGGAATGATGAATCAGGAATCAGGAATGATGAATCAGGAATGATGAATCAGGAATCAGGAATGATGAATCAGGAATGATGAATCAGGAATCAGGAATCAGGAATTATGAATCAGGAATCAGGAATGATGAATCAGGAATAATGAATCAGGATTCAGGAATGATGAATCAGGAATGACGAATGATGAATCAGGAATGATGAATGATGAATCAGGAATGATGAATGATGAATCAGGAATCAGGAATGATGAATCAGGAATGATGAATCAGGAATCAGGAATCAGGAATGATGAATCAGGAATGAGGATTGATGAATCAGGAATGAGGAATGATGAATCAGGAATGAGGAATGATGAAGCAGGAATCAGGAATGATGAATCAGGAATCAGGAATGATGAATCAGGAATCAGGAATGATGAATCAGGAATGATGAATGATGTATCAGGAATCAGGAATGGTGAATCATGAATCAGGAATGATGAATCAGGAATGAGGCATGATTAATCAGGAATGAAGAATGATGAATCAGGAATGAGGAATGATGAATCAGGAATGATGAATCAGGAATGATGAATCACGAATCAGGAATCAGGAATGATGAATCAGGAATCAGGAATGATGAATCAGGAATGAGGAATGATCAATCAGGAATCAGGAATGATGAATCAGGAATCAGGAATGATGAATCAGGAATGAGTAATGATGAATCAGGAATCAGGAATGATGAATCAGGAATCAGGAATGATGAATCAGGAATCAGGAATGATGAATCAGGAATGATAAATCAGGAATCAGGAATGATGAATCAGGAATGATGAATGATGAATCAGGAATGATGAATGATGTATCAGGAATGATGAATGATGTATCAGGAATCAGGAATGATGAATCAGGAAAGAGGAATGATGAATCAGGAATCAGGATTGGTGAATCATGAATCAGGACTGATGAATCTGGAATGAGGAATGATTAATCAGGAATGAAGAATGATGAATCAGGAATAAAGAATGATGAATCAGGAATGATGAATTAGGAATGATGAATCAGGAATCAGGAATCAGGAATGATGAATCAGGAATCAGGAATGATGAATCAGGAATCAGGAATGATGAATCAGGAATCAGGAATGATGAATCAGGAATCAGGAATGATGAATCAGGAATGAGTAATGATGAATCAGGAATGAGGAATGATGAATCAGGAATCAGGAATGATGAATCAAGAATCAGGAATGATGAATCAGGAATGATAAATCAGGAATCAGGAATGATGAATCAGGAATGATGAATGATGAATCAGGAATGGTGAATGATGTATCAGGAATCAGGAATGATGAATCAGGAAAGAGGAATGATGAATCAGGAATCAGGATTGGTGAATCATGAATCAGGACTGATGAATCTGGAATCAGGAATGATGAAGCAGGAATCAGGAATGATGAATCAGGAATGATGAATGATGTAACAGGAATCAGGAATGATGAATCAGGAAAGAGGAATTATGAATCAGGAATCAGGAATGGTGAATCATGAATCAGGAATGATGAATCAGGAATCAGGAATGATGAATCAGGAATCAGGAATGATGAATCAGGAATCAAGAATGATGAATCAGGAATGATGAATGATGAATCAGAAATGAGGAATGATGAATCAGGAATCAGGAATGATCAATCAGGAATGATGAATGATGAATGATGAATCAGGAATCAGGAATGATGATTCAGGAATCAGGAATGATGAATCAGGAATAATGAATCAGGATTCAGGAATGATGAATAAGGAATGACGAATGATGAATCAGGAATGATGAATGATGAATCAGGAATGATGAATGATGAATCAGGAATCAGGAATGATGAATCAGGAATGAGGATTGATGAATCAGGAATGAGGAATCATGAATCAGGAATGAGGAATGATGAATCAGGAATCAGGAATGATGAATCAGGAATGATGAATCAGGAATCAGGAATGATGAATCAGGAATGATGAATCAGGAATCAGGAATCAGGAATTATGAATCAGGAATCAGGAATGATGAATCAGGAATAATGAATCAGGATTCAGGAATGATGAATCAGGAATGACGAATGATGAATCAGGAATGATGAATGATGAATCAGGAATGATGAATGATGAATCAGGAATCAGGAATGATGAATCAGGAATGATGAATCAGGAATCAGGAATCAGGAATGATGAATCAGGAATGAGGATTGATGAATCAGGAATGAGGAATGATGAATCAGGAATGAGGAATGATGAAGCAGGAATCAGGAATGATGAATCAGGAATCAGGAATGATGAATCAGGAATCAGGAATGATGAATCAGGAATGATGAATGATGTATCAGGAATCAGGAATGGTGAATCATGAATCAGGAATGATGAATCAGGAATGAGGCATGATTAATCAGGAATGAAGAATGATGAATCAGGAATGAGGAATGATGAATCAGGAATGATGAATCAGGAATGATGAATCACGAATCAGGAATCAGGAATGATGAATCAGGAATCAGGAATGATGAATCAGGAATGAGGAATGATCAATCAGGAATCAGGAATGATGAATCAGGAATCAGGAATGATGAATCAGGAATGAGTAATGATGAATCAGGAATCAGGAATGATGAATCAGGAATCAGGAATGATGAATCAGGAATCAGGAATGATGAATCAGGAATGATAAATCAGGAATCAGGAATGATGAATCAGGAATGATGAATGATGAATCAGGAATGATGAATGATGTATCAGGAATGATGAATGATGTATCAGGAATCAGGAATGATGAATCAGGAAAGAGGAATGATGAATCAGGAATCAGGATTGGTGAATCATGAATCAGGACTGATGAATCTGGAATGAGGAATGATTAATCAGGAATGAAGAATGATGAATCAGGAATAAAGAATGATGAATCAGGAATGATGAATTAGGAATGATGAATCAGGAATCAGGAATCAGGAATGATGAATCAGGAATCAGGAATGATGAATCAGGAATCAGGAATGATGAATCAGGAATCAGGAATGATGAATCAGGAATCAGGAATGATGAATCAGGAATGAGTAATGATGAATCAGGAATGAGGAATGATGAATCAGGAATCAGGAATGATGAATCAAGAATCAGGAATGATGAATCAGGAATGATAAATCAGGAATCAGGAATGATGAATCAGGAATGATGAATGATGAATCAGGAATGGTGAATGATGTATCAGGAATCAGGAATGATGAATCAGGAAAGAGGAATGATGAATCAGGAATCAGGATTGGTGAATCATGAATCAGGACTGATGAATCTGGAATCAGGAATGATGAAGCAGGAATCAGGAATGATGAATCAGGAATGATGAATGATGTAACAGGAATCAGGAATGATGAATCAGGAAAGAGGAATTATGAATCAGGAATCAGGAATGGTGAATCATGAATCAGGAATGATGAATCAGGAATCAGGAATGATGAATCAGGAATCAGGAATGATGAATCAGGAATCAAGAATGATGAATCAGGAATGATGAATGATGAATCAGGAATCAGGAATGATGAATCAGGAATAAGGAATGATCAATCAGGAATGATGAATCAGGAATCAGGAATGATGAATCAGGAATCAGGAATGATGAATCAGGAATAATGAATCAGGATTCAGGAATGAGGCATGATTAATCAGGAATGACGAATGATGAATCAGGAATGATGAATGATGAATCAGGAATGATGAATCAGGAATGATGAATCACGAATCAGGAATCAGGAATGATGAATCAGGAATCAGGAATGATGAATCAGGAATCAGGAATGATGAATCAGGAATGATAAATCAGGAATCAGGAATGATGAATCAGGAATGATGAATGATGAATCAGGAATGATGAATGATGTATCAGGAATGATGAATGATGTATCAGGAATCAGGAATGATGAATCAGGAAAGAGGAATGATGAATCAGGAATCAGGATTGGTGAATCATGAATCAGGACTGATGAATCTGGAATGAGGAATGATTAATCAGGAATGAAGAATGATGAATCAGGAATGAAGAATGATGAATCAGGAATGATGAATTAGGAATGATGAATCAGGAATCAGGAATCAGGAATGATGAATCAGGAATCAGGAATGATGAATCAGGAATCAGGAATGATGAATCAGGAATCAGGAATGATGAATCAGGAATGAGTAATGATGAATCAGGAATGAGTAATGATGAATCAGGAATGAGGAATGATGAATCAGGAATCAGGAATGATGAATCAAGAATCAGGAATGATGAATCAGGAATGATAAATCAGGAATCAGGAATGATGAATGATGAATCAGGAATGGTGAATGATGTATCAGGAATCAGGAATGATGAATCAGGAAAGAGGAATGATGAATCAGGAATCAGGATTGGTGAATCATGAATCAGGACTGATGAATCTGGAATCAGGAATGATGAAGCAGGAATCAGGAATGATGAATCAGGAATGATGAATGATGTAACAGGAATCAGGAATGATGAATCAGGAAAGAGGAATGATGAATCAGGAATCAGGAATGGTGAATCATGAATCAGGAATGATGAATCAGGAATCAGGAATGATGAATCAGGAATCAGGAATGATGAATCAGGAATCAAGAATGATGAATCAGGAATGATGAATGATGAATCAGGAATCAGGAATGATGAATCAGGAATAAGGAATGATCAATCAGGAATGATGAATCAGGAATCAGGAATGATGAATCAGGAATCAGGAATGATGAATCAGGAATAATGAATCAGGATTCAGGAATGATGAATCAGGAATGACGAATGACGAATGATGAATCAGGAATGATGAATGATGAATCAGGAATGATGAATGATGAATCAGGAATCAGGAATGATGAATCAGGAATCAGGAATCAGGAATGATGAATCAGGAATGAGGATTGATGAATGAGGAATGAGGAATGATGAATCAGGAATGAGGAATGATGAAGCAGGAATCAGGAATGATGAATCAGGAATCAGGAATGATGAATCAGGAATGATGAATCAGGAATCAGGAATGATGAATCAGGAATGATGAATGATGTATCAGGAATCAGGAATGGTGAATCATGAATCAGGAATGATGAATCAGGAATGAGGAATGATTAATCAGGAATGAAGAATGATGAATCAGGAATGAGGAATGATGAATCAGGAATGATGAATCAGGAATCAGGAATCAGGAATGATGAATCAGGAATCAGGAATGATGAATCAGGAATCAGGAATGATGAATCAGGAATGAGGAATGATCAATCAGGAATCAGGAATGATGAATCAGGAATCATGAATGATGAATCAGGAATGAGTAATGAAGAATCAGGAATCAGGAATGATGAATCAGGAATCAGGAATGATGAATCAGGAATCAGGAATGATGAATCAGGAATGATCAATCAGGAATCAGGAATGATGAATCAGGAATGATGAATGATGTATCAGGAATCAGGAATGGTGAATCATGAATCAGGAATGATGAATCAGGAATGAGGAATGATTAATCAGGAATGAAGAATGATGAATCAGGAATGAGGAATGATGAATCAGGAATGATGAATCAGGAATCAGGAATCAGGAATGATGAATCAGGAATCAGGAATGATGAATCAGGAATCAGGAATGATGAATCAGGAATGAGGAATGATCAATCAGGAATCAGGAATGATGAATCAGGAATCATGAATGATGAATCAGGAATGAGTAATGATGAATCAGGAATCAGGAATGATGAATCAGGAATCAGGAATGATGAATCAGGAATCAGGAATGATGAATCAGGAATGATCAATCAGGAATCAGGAATGATGAATCAGGAATAATGAATCAGGAATCAGGAATGATGAATCAGGAATTATGAATCAGGAATGATGAATGATGAATCAGGAATGATGAATCAGGAATGATGAATCAGGAATCAGGAATCAGGAATCAGGAATCAGGAGTGATTAATCAGGAATCAGGAATGATGAATCAGGAATCAGGAATGATGAATCAGGAATGATGAATCAGGAATCAGGAATCAGGAATCAGGAATCAGGAGTGATTAATCAGGAATCAGGAATGATGAATCAGGAATCAGGAATGATGAATCAGGAATCAGGAATGATGAATCAGGAATCAAGAATGATGAATCAGGAATGATGAATGATGAATCAGGAATCAGGAATGATCAATCAGTCATCAGGAATGATGAATCAGGAATAATGAATCAGGAATCAGGAATGATGAATCAGGAATCAGGAATGATGAATCAGGAATGATGAATGATGAATCAGGAATGATGAATCAGGAATGATGAATCAGGAATGATGAATCAGGAATCAGGAATCAGGAGTGATTAATCAGGAATCAGGAATGATGAATCAGGAATCAAGAATGATGAATCAGGAATGATGAATGATGTATCAGGAATCAGGAATGATGAATCAGGAAAGAGGAATGATGAATCAGGAATCAGGATTGGTGAATCATGAATCAGGACTGATGAATCAGGAATCAGGAATGATGAATCAGGAATCAGGAATGATGAATCAGGAATGATGAATGATGTATCAGGAATCAGGAATGATGAATCAGGAAAGAGGAATGATGAATCAGGAATCAGGAATGGTGAATCATGAGCTCGCGGTCAGGAATCTATGAATTGGCTGGAAAGATGGAATCTCTCCGTTTGGGAATTTTACGGCACATTGAACGTTTTTAAGATTAGCTCGCGGTCAGAAATCTATGAATTGGCTGGAAAGATGGAATCTCTCCGTTTGAGAATTTTACGGCACATTGAACGTTTTTAAGATTAGCTCGCGGTCAGGAATCTATGAATTGGCTGGAAAGATGGAATCTCTCCGTTTGAGAATTTTACGGCACATTGAACGTTTTTAAGATTAGCTCGCGGTCAGGAATCTATGAATTGGCTGAAAAGATGGAATCTCTCCGTTTGAGAATTTTACGGCACATTGAACGTTTTTAAGATTAGCTCGCGGTCAGGAATCTATGAATTGGCTGAAAAGATGGAATCTCTCCGTTTGAGAATTTTACGGCACATTGAACGTTTTTAAGATTAGCTCGCGGTCAGGAATCTATGAATTGGCTGAAAAGATGGAATCTCTCCGTTTGAGAATTTTACGGCACATTGAACGTTTTTAAGATTAGCTCGCGGTCAGAAATCTATGAATTGGCTGGAAAGATGGAATCTCTCCGTTTGAGAATTTTACGGCACATTGAACGTTTTTAAGATTAGCTCGCGGTCAGGAATCTATGAATTGGCTGGAAAGATGGAATCTCTCCGTTTGAGAATTTTACGGCACATTGAACGTTTTTAAGATTAGCTCGCGGTCAGGAATCTATGAATTGGCTGGAAAGATGGAATCTCTCCGTTTGAGAATTTTACGGCACATTGAACGTTTTTAAGATTAGCTCGCGGTCAGGAATCTATGAATTGGCTGGAAAGATGGAATCTCTCCGTTTGAGAATTTTACGGCACATTGAACGTTTTTAAGATTAGCTCGCGGTCAGGAATCTATGAATTGGCTGGAAAGATGGAATCTCTCCGTTTGGGAATTTTACGGCACATTGAACGTTTTTAAGATTAGCTCGCGGTCAGGAATCTATGAATTGGCTGGAAAGATGGAATCTCTCCGTTTGGGAATTTTACGGCACATTGAACGTTTTTAAGATTAGCTCGCGGTCAGGAATCTATGAATTGGCTGGAAAGATGGAATCTCTCCGTTTGAGAATTTTACGGCACATTGAACGTTTTTAAGATTAGCTCGCGGTCAGGAATCTATGAATTGGCTGGAAAGATGGAATCTCTCCGTTTGAGAATTTTACGGCACATTGAACGTTTTTAAGATTAGCTCGCGGTCAGGAATCTATGAATTGGCTGGAAAGATGGAATCTCTCCGTTTGAGAATTTTACGGCACATTGAACGTTTTTAAGATTAGCTCGCGGTCAGGAATCTATGAATTGGCTGGAAAGATGGAATCTCTCCGTTTGAGAATTTTACGGCACATTGAACGTTTTTAAGATTAGCTCGCGGTCAGGAATCTATGAATTGGCTGGAAAGATGGAATCTCTCCGTTTGAGAATTTTACGGCACATTGAACGTTTTTAAGATTAGCTCGCGGTCAGGAATCTATGAATTGGCTGGAAAGATGGAATCTCTCCGTTTGAGAATTTTACGGCACATTGAACGTTTTTAAGATTAGCTCGCGGTCAGGAATCTATGAATTGGCTGGAAAGATGGAATCTCTCCGTTTGAGAATTTTACGGCACATTGAACGTTTTTAAGATTAGCTCGCGGTCAGGAATCTATGAATTGGCTGGAAAGATGGAATCTCTCCGTTTGGGAATTTTACGGCACATTGAACGTTTTTAAGATTAGCTCGCGGTCAGGAATCTATGAATTGGCTGAAAAGATGGAATCTCTCCGTTTGAGAATTTTACGGCACATTGAACGTTTTTATGATTAGCTCGCGGTCAGGAATCTATGAATTGGCTGGAAAGATGGAATCTCTCCGTTTGGGAATTTTACGGCACATTGAACGTTTTTAAGATTAGCTCGCGGTCAGGAATCTATGAATTGGCTGGAAAGATGGAATCTCTCCGTTTGAGAATTTTACGGCACATTGAACGTTTTTAAGATTAGCTCGCGGTCAGGAATCTATGAATTGGCTGGAAAGATGGAATCTCTCCGTTTGAGAATTTTACGGCACATTGAACGTTTTTAAGATTAGCTCGCGGTCAGGAATCTATGAATTGGCTGGAAAGATGGAATCTCTCCGTTTGAGAATTTTACGGCACATTGAACGTTTTTAAGATTAGCTCGCGGTCAGGAATCTATGAATTGGCTGGAAAGATGGAATCTCTCCGTTTGAGAATTTTACGGCACATTGAACGTTTTTAAGATTAGCTCGCGGTCAGGAATCTATGAATTGGCTGAAAAGATGGAATCTCTCCGTTTGAGAATTTTACGGCACATTGAATGAATCAGGAATGAGGAATGATGAATCAGGAATCAGGAATGATGAATCAGGAATGATGAATCAGGAATGAGGAATGATGAATCAGGAATCAGGAATGGTGAATCAGGAATCAGGAATGATGAATCAGGAATCAGGAATAATGAATCGGGAATAAGGAATGATCAATCAGGAATGATGAATGATGAATCAGGAATCAGCAATGATGAATCAGGAATCAGGAATGATGAATGATGAATCAGGAATCAGGAATGATGAATCAGGAATCAGGAATGATGAATCAGGAATCAAGAATGATGAATCAGGAATGATGAATGATGAATCAGAAATGAGGAATGATGAATCAGGAATCAGGAATGATCAATCAGGAATGATGAATGATGAATGATGAATCAGGAATCAGGAATGATGATTCAGGAATCAGGAATGATGAATCAGGAATAATGAATCAGGATTCAGGAATGATGAATAAGGAATGACGAATGATGAATCAGGAATGATGAATGATGAATCAGGAATGATGAATGATGAATCAGGAATCAGGAATGATGAATCAGGAATGAGGATTGATGAATCAGGAATGAGGAATCAGGAATCAGGAATGAGGAATGATGAATCAGGAATCAGGAATGATGAATCAGGAATGATGAATCAGGAATCAGGAATGATGAATCAGGAATGATGAATCAGGAATCAGGAATCAGGAATTATGAATCAGGAATCAGGAATGATGAATCAGGAATAATGAATCAGGATTCAGGAATGATGAATCAGGAATGACGAATGATGAATCAGGAATGATGAATGATGAATCAGGAATGATGAATGATGAATCAGGAATCAGGAATGATGAATCAGGAATGATGAATCAGGAATCAGGAATCAGGAATGATGAATCAGGAATGAGGATTGATGAATCAGGAATGAGGAATGATGAATCAGGAATGAGGAATGATGAAGCAGGAATCAGGAATGATGAATCAGGAATCAGGAATGATGAATCAGGAATCAGGAATGATGAATCAGGAATGATGAATGATGTATCAGGAATCAGGAATGGTGAATCATGAATCAGGAATGATGAATCAGGAATGAGGCATGATTAATCAGGAATGAAGAATGATGAATCAGGAATGAGGAATGATGAATCAGGAATGATGAATCAGGAATGATGAATCACGAATCAGGAATCAGGAATGATGAATCAGGAATCAGGAATGATGAATCAGGAATGAGGAATGATCAATCAGGAATCAGGAATGATGAATCAGGAATCAGGAATGATGAATCAGGAATGAGTAATGATGAATCAGGAATCAGGAATGATGAATCAGGAATCAGGAATGATGAATCAGGAATCAGGAATGATGAATCAGGAATGATAAATCAGGAATCAGGAATGATGAATCAGGAATGATGAATGATGAATCAGGAATGATGAATGATGTATCAGGAATGATGAATGATGTATCAGGAATCAGGAATGATGAATCAGGAAAGAGGAATGATGAATCAGGAATCAGGATTGGTGAATCATGAATCAGGACTGATGAATCTGGAATGAGGAATGATTAATCAGGAATGAAGAATGATGAATCAGGAATAAAGAATGATGAATCAGGAATGATGAATTAGGAATGATGAATCAGGAATCAGGAATCAGGAATGATGAATCAGGAATCAGGAATGATGAATCAGGAATCAGGAATGATGAATCAGGAATCAGGAATGATGAATCAGGAATCAGGAATGATGAATCAGGAATGAGTAATGATGAATCAGGAATGAGGAATGATGAATCAGGAATCAGGAATGATGAATCAAGAATCAGGAATGATGAATCAGGAATGATAAATCAGGAATCAGGAATGATGAATCAGGAATGATGAATGATGAATCAGGAATGGTGAATGATGTATCAGGAATCAGGAATGATGAATCAGGAAAGAGGAATGATGAATCAGGAATCAGGATTGGTGAATCATGAATCAGGACTGATGAATCTGGAATCAGGAATGATGAAGCAGGAATCAGGAATGATGAATCAGGAATGATGAATGATGTAACAGGAATCAGGAATGATGAATCAGGAAAGAGGAATTATGAATCAGGAATCAGGAATGGTGAATCATGAATCAGGAATGATGAATCAGGAATCAGGAATGATGAATCAGGAATCAGGAATGATGAATCAGGAATCAAGAATGATGAATCAGGAATGATGAATGATGAATCAGGAATCAGGAATGATGAATCAGGAATAAGGAATGATCAATCAGGAATGATGAATCAGGAATCAGGAATGATGAATCAGGAATCAGGAATGATGAATCAGGAATAATGAATCAGGATTCAGGAATGAGGCATGATTAATCAGGAATGACGAATGATGAATCAGGAATGATGAATGATGAATCAGGAATGATGAATCAGGAATGATGAATCACGAATCAGGAATCAGGAATGATGAATCAGGAATCAGGAATGATGAATCAGGAATCAGGAATGATGAATCAGGAATGATAAATCAGGAATCAGGAATGATGAATCAGGAATGATGAATGATGAATCAGGAATGATGAATGATGTATCAGGAATGATGAATGATGTATCAGGAATCAGGAATGATGAATCAGGAAAGAGGAATGATGAATCAGGAATCAGGATTGGTGAATCATGAATCAGGACTGATGAATCTGGAATGAGGAATGATTAATCAGGAATGAAGAATGATGAATCAGGAATGAAGAATGATGAATCAGGAATGATGAATTAGGAATGATGAATCAGGAATCAGGAATCAGGAATGATGAATCAGGAATCAGGAATGATGAATCAGGAATCAGGAATGATGAATCAGGAATCAGGAATGATGAATCAGGAATGAGTAATGATGAATCAGGAATGAGTAATGATGAATCAGGAATGAGGAATGATGAATCAGGAATCAGGAATGATGAATCAAGAATCAGGAATGATGAATCAGGAATGATAAATCAGGAATCAGGAATGATGAATGATGAATCAGGAATGGTGAATGATGTATCAGGAATCAGGAATGATGAATCAGGAAAGAGGAATGATGAATCAGGAATCAGGATTGGTGAATCATGAATCAGGACTGATGAATCTGGAATCAGGAATGATGAAGCAGGAATCAGGAATGATGAATCAGGAATGATGAATGATGTAACAGGAATCAGGAATGATGAATCAGGAAAGAGGAATGATGAATCAGGAATCAGGAATGGTGAATCATGAATCAGGAATGATGAATCAGGAATCAGGAATGATGAATCAGGAATCAGGAATGATGAATCAGGAATCAAGAATGATGAATCAGGAATGATGAATGATGAATCAGGAATCAGGAATGATGAATCAGGAATAAGGAATGATCAATCAGGAATGATGAATCAGGAATCAGGAATGATGAATCAGGAATCAGGAATGATGAATCAGGAATAATGAATCAGGATTCAGGAATGATGAATCAGGAATGACGAATGACGAATGATGAATCAGGAATGATGAATGATGAATCAGGAATGATGAATGATGAATCAGGAATCAGGAATGATGAATCAGGAATCAGGAATCAGGAATGATGAATCAGGAACAGGAATGAGGATTGATGAATGAGAATGAGGAATGATGAATCAGGAATGAGGAATGATGAAGCAGGAATCAGGAATGATGAATCAGGAATCAGGAATGATGAATCAGGAATGATGAATCAGGAATCAGGAATGATGAATCAGGAATGATGAATGATGTATCAGGAATCAGGAATGGTGAATCATGAATCAGGAATGATGAATCAGGAATGAGGAATGATTAATCAGGAATGAAGAATGATGAATCAGGAATGAGGAATGATGAATCAGGAATGATGAATCAGGAATCAGGAATCAGGAATGATGAATCAGGAATCAGGAATGATGAATCAGGAATCAGGAATGATGAATCAGGAATGAGGAATGATCAATCAGGAATCAGGAATGATGAATCAGGAATCATGAATGATGAATCAGGAATGAGTAATGATGAATCAGGAATCAGGAATGATGAATCAGGAATCAGGAATGATGAATCAGGATCAGGAATGATGAATCAGGAATGATCAATCAGGAATCAGGAATGATGAATCAGGAATGATGAATGATGTATCAGGAATCAGGAATGGTGAATCATGAATCAGGAATGATGAATCAGGAATGAGGAATGATTAATCAGGAATGAAGAATGATGAATCAGGAATGAGGAATGATGAATCAGGAATGATGAATCAGGAATCAGGAATCAGGAATGATGAATCAGGAATCAGGAATGATGAATCAGGAATCAGGAATGATGAATCAGGAATGAGGAATGATCAATCAGGAATCAGGAATGATGAATCAGGAATCATGAATGATGAATCAGGAATGAGTAATGATGAATCAGGAATCAGGAATGATGAATCAGGAATCAGGAATGATGAATCAGGAATCAGGAATGATGAATCAGGAATGATCAATCAGGAATCAGGAATGATGAATCAGGAATAATGAATCAGGAATCAGGAATGATGAATCAGGAATTATGAATCAGGAATGATGAATGATGAATCAGGAATGATGAATCAGGAATGATGAATCAGGAATCAGGAATCAGGAATCAGGAATCAGGAGTGATTAATCAGGAATCAGGAATGATGAATCAGGAATCAGGAATGATGAATCAGGAATGATGAATCAGGAATCAGGAATCAGGAATCAGGAATCAGGAGTGATTAATCAGGAATCAGGAATGATGAATCAGGAATCAGGAATGATGAATCAGGAATCAGGAATGATGAATCAGGAATCAAGAATGATGAATCAGGAATGATGAATGATGAATCAGGAATCAGGAATGATCAATCAGTCATCAGGAATGATGAATCAGGAATAATGAATCAGGAATCAGGAATGATGAATCAGGAATCAGGAATGATGAATCAGGAATGATGAATGATGAATCAGGAATGATGAATCAGGAATGATGAATCAGGAATGATGAATCAGGAATCAGGAATCAGGAGTGATTAATCAGGAATCAGGAATGATGAATCAGGAATCAAGAATGATGAATCAGGAATGATGAATGATGTATCAGGAATCAGGAATGATGAATCAGGAAAGAGGAATGATGAATCAGGAATCAGGATTGGTGAATCATGAATCAGGACTGATGAATCAGGAATCAGGAATGATGAATCAGGAATCAGGAATGATGAATCAGAATGATGAATGATGTATCAGGAATCAGGAATGATGAATCAGGAAAGAGGAATGATGAATCAGGAATCAGGAATGGTGAATCATGAGCTCGCGGTCAGGAATCTATGAATTGGCTGGAAAGATGGAATCTCTCCGTTTGGAATTTTACGGCACATTGAACGTTTTTAAGATTAGCTCGCGGTCAGAAATCTATGAATTGGCTGGAAAGATGGAATCTCTCCGTTTGAGAATTTTACGGCACATTGAACGTTTTTAAGATTAGCTCGCGGTCAGGAATCTATGAATTGGCTGGAAAGATGGAATCTCTCCGTTTGAGAATTTTACGGCACATTGAACGTTTTTAAGATTAGCTCGCGGTCAGGAATCTATGAATTGGCTGAAAAGATGGAATCTCTCCGTTTGAGAATTTTACGGCACATTGAACGTTTTTAAGATTAGCTCGCGGTCAGGAATCTATGAATTGGCTGAAAAGATGGAATCTCTCCGTTTGAGAATTTTACGGCACATTGAACGTTTTTAAGATTAGCTCGCGGTCAGGAATCTATGAATTGGCTGAAAAGATGGAATCTCTCCGTTTGAGAATTTTACGGCACATTGAACGTTTTTAAGATTAGCTCGCGGTCAGAAATCTATGAATTGGCTGGAAAGATGGAATCTCTCCGTTTGAGAATTTTACGGCACATTGAACGTTTTTAAGATTAGCTCGCGGTCAGGAATCTATGAATTGGCTGGAAAGATGGAATCTCTCCGTTTGAGAATTTTACGGCACATTGAACGTTTTTAAGATTAGCTCGCGGTCAGGAATCTATGAATTGGCTGGAAAGATGGAATCTCTCCGTTTGAGAATTTTACGGCACATTGAACGTTTTTAAGATTAGCTCGCGGTCAGGAATCTATGAATTGGCTGGAAGATGGAATCTCTCCGTTTGAGAATTTTACGGCACATTGAACGTTTTAAGATTAGCTCGCGGTCAGGAATCTATGAATTGGCTGGAAAGATGGAATCTCTCCGTTTGGGAATTTTACGGCACATTGAACGTTTTTAAGATTAGCTCGCGGTCAGGAATCTATGAATTGGCTGGAAAGATGGAATCTCTCCGTTTGGGAATTTTACGGCACATTGAACGTTTTTAAGATTAGCTCGCGGTCAGGAATCTATGAATTGGCTGGAAAGATGGAATCTCTCCGTTTGAGAATTTTACGGCACATTGAACGTTTTTAAGATTAGCTCGCGGTCAGGAATCTATGAATTGGCTGGAAAGATGGAATCTCTCCGTTTGAGAATTTTACGGCACATTGAACGTTTTAAGATTAGCTCGCGGTCAGGAATCTATGAATTGGCTGGAAAGATGGAATCTCTCCGTTTGAGAATTTTACGGCACATTGAACGTTTTTAAGATTAGCTCGCGGTCAGGAATCTATGAATTGGCTGAAAAGATGGAATCTCTCCGTTTGAGAATTTTACGGCACATTGAATGAATCAGGAATGAGGAATGATGAATCAGGAATCAGGAATGATGAATCAGGAATGATGAATCAGGAATGAGGAATGATGAATCAGGAATCAGGAATGATGAATCAGGAATCAGGAATGATGAATCAGGAATGATGAATCAGGAATCAGTAATGATGAATCAGGAATGATGAATGATGAATCAGGAATCAGGAATGATGAATCAGGAATCAGGAATCAGGAATGATGAATCAGGAATCAGGATTGATGAATCAGGAATGATGAATGATGAATCAGGAATCAGGAATGATGAATCAGGAATCAGGAATCAGGAATGATGAATCAGGAATGAGGATTGATGAATCAGGAATGAGGAATGATGAATCAGGAATGAGGATTGGTGAATCATGAATCAGGACTGATGAATCTGGAATCAGGAATGATGAATCAGGAATCAGGAATGATGAATCAGGAATGATGAATGATGTAACAGGAATCAGGAATGATGAATCAGGAAAGAGGAATGATGAATCAGGAATCAGGAATGGTGAATCAGGAATCAGGAATGATGAATCAGGAATCAGGAATAATGAATCGGGAATAAGGAATGATCAATCAGGAATGATGAATGATGAATCAGGATCAGCAATGATGAATCAGGAATCAGGAATGATGAATGATGAATCAGGAATCAGGAATGATGAATCAGGAATCAGGAATGATGAATCAGGAATCAAGAATGATGAATCAGGAATGATGAATGATGAATCAGAAATGAGGAATGATGAATCAGGAATCAGGAATGATCAATCAGGAATGATGAATGATGAATGATGAATCAGGAATCAGGAATGATGATTCAGGAATCAGGAATGATGAATCAGGAATAATGAATCAGGATTCAGGAATGATGAATAAGGAATGACGAATGATGAATCAGGAATGATGAATGATGAATCAGGAATGATGAATGATGAATCAGGAATCAGGAATGATGAATCAGGAATGAGGATTGATGAATCAGGAATGAGGAATCATGAATCAGGAATGAGGAATGATGAATCAGGAATCAGGAATGATGAATCAGGAATGATGAATCAGGAATCAGGAATGATGAATCAGGAATGATGAATCAGGAATCAGGAATCAGGAATTATGAATCAGGAATCAGGAATGATGAATCAGGAATAATGAATCAGGATTCAGGAATGATGAATCAGGAATGACGAATGATGAATCAGGAATGATGAATGATGAATCAGGAATGATGAATGATGAATCAGGAATCAGGAATGATGAATCAGGAATGATGAATCAGGAATCAGGAATCAGGAATGATGAATCAGGAATGAGGATTGATGAATCAGGAATGAGGAATGATGAATCAGGAATGAGGAATGATGAAGCAGGAATCAGGAATGATGAATCAGGAATCAGGAATGATGAATCAGGAATCAGGAATGATGAATCAGGAATGATGAATGATGTATCAGGAATCAGGAATGGTGAATCATGAATCAGGAATGATGAATCAGGAATGAGGCATGATTAATCAGGAATGAAGAATGATGAATCAGGAATGAGGAATGATGAATCAGGAATGATGAATCAGGAATGATGAATCACGAATCAGGAATCAGGAATGATGAATCAGGAATCAGGAATGATGAATCAGGAATGAGGAATGATCAATCAGGAATCAGGAATGATGAATCAGGAATCAGGAATGATGAATCAGGAATGAGTAATGATGAATCAGGAATCAGGAATGATGAATCAGGAATCAGGAATGATGAATCAGGAATCAGGAATGATGAATCAGGAATGATAAATCAGGAATCAGGAATGATGAATCAGGAATGATGAATGATGAATCAGGAATGATGAATGATGTATCAGGAATGATGAATGATGTATCAGGAATCAGGAATGATGAATCAGGAAAGAGGAATGATGAATCAGGAATCAGGATTGGTGAATCATGAATCAGGACTGATGAATCTGGAATGAGGAATGATTAATCAGGAATGAAGAATGATGAATCAGGAATGAAGAATGATGAATCAGGAATGATGAATTAGGAATGATGAATCAGGAATCAGGAATCAGGAATGATGAATCAGGAATCAGGAATGATGAATCAGGAATCAGGAATGATGAATCAGGAATCAGGAATGATGAATCAGGAATCAGGAATGATGAATCAGGAATGAGTAATGATGAATCAGGAATGAGGAATGATGAATCAGGAATCAGGAATGATGAATCAAGAATCAGGAATGATGAATCAGGAATGATAAATCAGGAATCAGGAATGATGAATCAGGAATGATGAATGATGAATCAGGAATGGTGAATGATGTATCAGGAATCAGGAATGATGAATCAGGAAAGAGGAATGATGAATCAGGAATCAGGATTGGTGAATCATGAATCAGGACTGATGAATCTGGAATCAGGAATGATGAAGCAGGAATCAGGAATGATGAATCAGGAATGATGAATGATGTAACAGGAATCAGGAATGATGAATCAGGAAAGAGGAATTATGAATCAGGAATCAGGAATGGTGAATCATGAATCAGGAATGATGAATCAGGAATCAGGAATGATGAATCAGGAATCAGGAATGATGAATCAGGAATCAAGAATGATGAATCAGGAAATGATGAATGATGAATCAGGAATCAGGAATGATGAATCAGGAATAAGGAATGATCAATCAGGAATGATGAATCAGGAATCAGGAATGATGAATCAGGAATCAGGAATGATGAATCAGGAATAATGAATCAGGATTCAGGAATGAGGCATGATTAATCAGGAATGACGAATGATGAATCAGGAATGATGAATGATGAATCAGGAATGATGAATCAGGAATGATGAATCACGAATCAGGAATCAGGAATGATGAATCAGGAATCAGGAATGATGAATCTGGAATCAGGAATGATGAATCAGGAATGATAAATCAGGAATCAGGAATGATGAATCAGGAATGATGAATGATGAATCAGGAATGATGAATGATGTATCAGGAATGATGAATGATGTATCAGGAATCAGGAATGATGAATCAGGAAAGAGGAATGATGAATCAGAATCAGGATTGGTGAATCATGAATCAGGACTGATGAATCTGGAATGAGGAATGATTAATCAGGAATGAAGAATGATGAATCAGGAATGAAGAATGATGAATCAGGAATGATGAATTAGGAATGATGAATCAGGAATCAGGAATCAGGAATGATGAATCAGGAATCAGGAATGATGAATCAGGAATCAGGAATGATGAATCAGGAATCAGGAATGATGAATCAGGAATCAGGAATGATGAATCAGGAATGAGTAATGATGAATCAGGAATGAGGAATGATGAATCAGGAATCAGGAATGATGAATCAAGAATCAGGAATGATGAATCAGGAATGATGAATCAGGAATCAGGAATGATGAATCAGGAATGATGAATGATGAATCAGGAATGGTGAATGATGTATCAGGAATCAGGAATGATGAATCAGGAAAGAGGAATGATGAATCAGGAATCAGGATTGGTGAATCATGAATCAGGACTGATGAATCTGGAATCAGGAATGATGAAGCAGGAATCAGGAATGATGAATCAGGAATGATGAATGATGTAACAGGAATCAGGAATGATGAATCAGGAAAGAGGAATGATGAATCAGGAATCAGGAATGGTGAATCATGAATCAGGAATGATGAATCAGGAATCAGGAATGATGAATCAGGAATCAGGAATGATGAATCAGGAATCAAGAATGATGAATCAGGAATGATGAATGATGAATCAGGAATCAGGAATGATGAATCAGGAATAAGGAATGATCAATCAGGAATGATGAATCAGGAATCAGGAATGATGAATCAGGAATCAGGAATGATGAATCAGGAATAATGAATCAGGATTCAGGAATGATGAATCAGGAATGACGAATGACGAATGATGAATCAGGAATGATGAATGATGAATCAGGAATGATGAATGATGAATCAGGAATCAGGAATGATGAATCAGGAATCAGGAATCAGGAATGATGAATCAGGAATGAGGATTGATGAATGAGGAATGAGGAATGATGAATCAGGAATGAGGAATGATGAAGCAGGAATCAGGAATGATGAATCAGGAATCAGGAATGATGAATCAGGAATGATGAATCAGGAATGATGAATCAGGAATCAGGAATGATGAATCAGGAATGATGAATGATGTATCAGGAATCAGGAATGGTGAATCATGAATCAGGAATGATGAATCAGGAATGAGGAATGATTAATCAGGAATGAAGAATGATGAATCAGGAATGAGGAATGATGAATCAGGAATGATGAATCAGGAATCAGGAATCAGGAATGATGAATCAGGAATCAGGAATGATGAATCAGGAATCAGGAATGATGAATCAGGAATGAGGAATGATCAATCAGGAATCAGGAATGATGAATCAGGAATCATGAATGATGAATCAGGAATGAGTAATGATGAATCAGGAATCAGGAATGATGAATCAGGAATCAGGAATGATGAATCAGGAATCAGGAATGATGAATCAGGAATGATCAATCAGGAATCAGGAATGATGAATCAGGAATGATGAATGATGTATCAGGAATCAGGAATGGTGAATCATGAATCAGGAATGATGAATCAGGAATGAGGAATGATTAATCAGGAATGAAGAATGATGAATCAGGAATGAGGAATGATGAATCAGGAATGATGAATCAGGAATCAGGAATCAGGAATGATGAATCAGGAATCAGGAATGATGAATCAGGAATCAGGAATGATGAATCAGGAATGAGGAATGATCAATCAGGAATCAGGAATGATGAATCAGGAATCATGAATGATGAATCAGGAATGAGTAATGATGAATCAGGAATCAGGAATGATGAATCAGGAATCAGGAATGATGAATCAGGAATCAGGAATGATGAATCAGGAATGATCAATCAGGAATCAGGAATGATGAATCAGGAATAATGAATCAGGAATCAGGAATGATGAATCAGGAATTATGAATCAGGAATGATGAATGATGAATCAGGAATGATGAATCAGGAATGATGAATCAGGAATCAGGAATCAGGAATCAGGAATCAGGAGTGATTAATCAGGAATCAGGAATGATGAATCAGGAATCAGGAATGATGAATCAGGAATGATGAATCAGAATCAGGAATCAGGAATCAGGAATCAGGAGTGATTAATCAGGAATCAGGAATGATGAATCAGGAATCAGGAATGATGAATCAGGAATCAGGAATGATGAATCAGGAATCAAGATGATGAATCAGGAATGATGAATGATGAATCAGGAATCAGGAATGATCAATCAGTCATCAGGAATGATGAATCAGGAATAATGAATCAGGAATCAGGAATGATGAATCAGGAATCAGGAATGATGAATCA
Organism: Actinernus sp. WN-2022; assembly: GCA_030867875.1. Classification (NCBI taxonomy): domain Eukaryota; kingdom Metazoa; phylum Cnidaria; class Anthozoa; order Actiniaria; family Actinernidae; genus Actinernus; species Actinernus sp. WN-2022. The sequence continues at coordinate 36,352 of JAOWCC010001262.1, forward strand.
GGAATGATGAATGATGAATCAGGAATGATGAATCAGGAATGATGAATCAGGAATGATGAATCAGGAATCAGGAATCAGGAGTGATTAATCAGGAATCAGGATGATGAATCAGGAATCAGATGATGAATCAGGAATGATGTATCAGGAATCAGGAATGATGAATCAGGAAAGAGGAATAATGAATCAGGAATCAGGATTGGTGAATCATGAATCAGGACTGATGAATCAGGAATCAGGAATGATGAATCAGGAATCAGGAATGATGAATCAGGAATGATGAATGATGTATCAGGAATCAGGAATGATGAATCAGGAAAGAGGAATGATGAATCAGGAATCAGGAATGGTGAATCATGAGCTCGCGGTCAGGAATCTATGAATTGGCTGGAAAGATGGAATCTCTCCGTTTGAGAATTTTACGGCACATTGAACGTTTTTAAGATTAGCTCGCGGTCAGGAATCTATGAATTGGCTGGAAAGATGGAATCTCTCCGTTTGAGAATTTTACGGCACATTGAACGTTTTTAAGATTAGCTCGCGGTCAGGAATCTATGAATTGGCTGAAAAGATGGAATCTCTCCGTTTGAGAATTTTACGGCACATTGAACGTTTTTAAGATTAGCTCGCGGTCAGGAATCTATGAATTGGCTGAAAAGATGGAATCTCTCCGTTTGAGAATTTACGGCACATTGAACGTTTTTAAGATTAGCTCGCGGTCAGGAATCTATGAATTGGCTGAAAAGATGGAATCTCTCCGTTTGAGAATTTTACGGCACATTGAACGTTTTTAAGATTAGCTCGCGGTCAGAATCTATGAATTGGCTGGAAAGATGGAATCTCTCCGTTTGAGAATTTTACGGCACATTGAACGTTTTTAAGATTAGCTCGCGGTCAGGAATCTATGAAATGGCTGGAAAGATGGAATCTCTCCGTTTGAGAATTTTACGGCACATTGAACGTTTTTAAGATTAGCTCGCGGTCAGGAATCTATGAATTGGCTGGAAAGATGGAATCTCTCCGTTTGAGAATTTTACGGCACATTGAACGTTTTTAAGATTAGCTCGCGGTCAGGAATCTATGAATTGGCTGGAAAGATGGAATCTCTCCGTTTGAGAATTTTACGGCACATTGAACGTTTTTAAGATTAGCTCGCGGTCAGGAATCTATGAATTGGCTGGAAAGATGGAATCTCTCCGTTTGAGAATTTTACGGCACATTGAACGTTTTAAGATTAGCTCGCGGTCAGAAATCTATGAATTGGCTGGAAAGATGGAATCTCTCCGTTTGAGAATTTACGGCACATTGAACGTTTTTAAGATTAGCTCGCGGTCAGGAATCTATGAATTGGCTGGAAAGATGGAATCTCTCCGTTTGAGAATTTTACGGCACATTGAACGTTTTTAAGATTAGCTCGCGGTCAGGAATCTATGAATGGCTGGAAAGATGGAATCTCTCCGTTTGAGAATTTTACGGCACATTGAACGTTTTTAAGATTAGCTCGCGGTCAGGAATCTATGAATTGGCTGGAAAGATGGAATCTCTCCGTTTGAGAATTTTACGGCACATTGAACGTTTTTAAGATTAGCTCGCGGTCAGGAATCTATGAATTGGCTGGAAAGATGGAATCTCTCCGTTTGGGAATTTTACGGCACATTGAACGTTTTTAAGATTAGCTCGCGGTCAGGAATCTATGAATTGGCTGGAAAGATGGAATCTCTCCGTTTGGGAATTTTACGGCACATTGAACGTTTTTAAGATTAGCTCGCGGTCAGGAATCTATGAATTGGCTGGAAAGATGGAATCTCTCCGTTTGAGAATTTTACGGCACATTGAACGTTTTTAAGATTAGCTCGCGGTCAGGAATCTATGAATTGGCTGGAAAGATGGAATCTCTCCGTTTGAGAATTTTACGGCACATTGAACGTTTTTAAGATTAGCTCGCGGTCAGGAATCTATGAATTGGCTGGAAAGATGGAATCTCTCCGTTTGAGAATTTTACGGCACATTGAACGTTTTTAAGATTAGCTCGCGGTCAGGAATCTATGAATTGGCTGAAAAGATGGAATCTCTCCGTTTGAGAATTTTACGGCACATTGAATGAATCAGGAATGAGGAATGATGATCAGGAATCAGGAATGATGAATCAGGAATGATGAATCAGGAATGAGGAATGATGAATCAGGAATCAGAATGATGAATCAGGAATCAGAATGATGAATCAGGAATGATGAATCAGAATCAGTAATGATGAATCAGGAATGATGAATGATGAATCAGGAATCAGGAATGATGAATCAGGAATCAGGAATCAGGAATGATGAATCAGGAATCAGGATTGATGAATCAGGAATGATGAATGATGAATCAGGAATCAGGAATGATGAATCAGGAATCAGGAATCAGGAATGATGAATCAGGAATGAGGATTGATGAATCAGGAATGAGGAATGATGAATCAGGAATGAGGATTGGTGAATCATGAATCAGGACTGATGAATCTGGAATCAGGAATGATGAATCAGGAATCAGGAATGATGAATCAGGAATGATGAATGATGTAACAGGAATCAGGAATGATGAATCAGGAAAGAGGAATGATGAATCAGGAATCAGGAATGGTGAATCAGGAATCAGGAATGATGAATCAGGAATCAGGAATAATGAATCGGGAATAAGGAATGATCAATCAGGAATGATGAATGATGAATCAGGAATCAGCAATGATGAATCAGGAATCAGGAATGATGAATGATGAATCAGGAATCAGGAATGATGAATCAGGAATCAGGAATGATGAATCAGGAATCAAGAATGATGAATCAGGAATGATGAATGATGAATCAGAAATGAGGAAATGATGAATCAGGAATCAGGAATGATCAATCAGGAATGATGAATGATGAATGATGAATCAGGAATCAGGAATGATGATTCAGGAATCAGGAATGATGAATCAGGAATAATGAATCAGGATTCAGGAATGATGAATAAGGAATGACGAATGATGAATCAGGAATGATGAATGATGAATCAGGAATGATGAATGATGAATCAGGAATCAGGAATGATGAATCAGGAATGAGGATTGATGAATCAGGAATGAGGAATCATGAATCAGGAATGAGGAATGATGAATCAGGAATCAGGAATGATGAATCAGGAATGATGAATCAGGAATCAGGAATGATGAATCAGGAATGATGAATCAGGAATCAGGAATCAGGAATTATGAATCAGGAATCAGGAATGATGAATCAGGAATAATGAATCAGGATTCAGGAATGATGAATCAGGAATGACGAATGATGAATCAGGAATGATGAATGATGAATCAGGAATGATGAATGATGAATCAGGAATCAGGAATGATGAATCAGGAATGATGAATCAGGAATCAGGAATCAGGAATGATGAATCAGGAATGAGGATTGATGAATCAGGAATGAGGAATGATGAATCAGGAATGAGGAATGATGAAGCAGGAATCAGGAATGATGAATCAGGAATCAGGAATGATGAATCAGGAATCAGGAATGATGAATCAGGAATGATGAATGATGTATCAGGAATCAGGAATGGTGAATCATGAATCAGGAATGATGAATCAGGAATGAGGCATGATTAATCAGGAATGAAGAATGATGAATCAGGAATGAGGAATGATGAATCAGGAATGATGAATCAGGAATGATGAATCACGAATCAGGAATCAGGAATGATGAATCAGGAATCAGGAATGATGAATCAGGAATGAGGAATGATCAATCAGGAATCAGGAATGATGAATCAGGAATCAGGAATGATGAATCAGGAATGAGTAATGATGAATCAGGAATCAGGAATGATGAATCAGGAATCAGGAATGATGAATCAGGAATCAGGAATGATGAATCAGGAATGATAAATCAGGAATCAGGAATGATGAATCAGGAATGATGAATGATGAATCAGGAATGATGAATGATGTATCAGGAATGATGAATGATGTATCAGGAATCAGGAATGATGAATCAGGAAAGAGGAATGATGAATCAGGAATCAGGATTGGTGAATCATGAATCAGGACTGATGAATCTGGAATGAGGAATGATTAATCAGGAATGAAGAATGATGAATCAGGAATGAAGAATGATGAATCAGGAATGATGAATTAGGAATGATGAATCAGGAATCAGGAATCAGGAATGATGAATCAGGAATCAGGAATGATGAATCAGGAATCAGGAATGATGAATCAGGAATCAGGAATGATGAATCAGGAATCAGGAATGATGAATCAGGAATGAGTAATGATGAATCAGGAATGAGGAATGATGAATCAGGAATCAGGAATGATGAATCAAGAATCAGGAATGATGAATCAGGAATGATAAATCAGGAATCAGGAATGATGAATCAGGAATGATGAATGATGAATCAGGAATGGTGAATGATGTATCAGGAATCAGGAATGATGAATCAGGAAAGAGGAATGATGAATCAGGAATCAGGATTGGTGAATCATGAATCAGGACTGATGAATCTGGAATCAGGAATGATGAAGCAGGAATCAGGAATGATGAATCAGGAATGATGAATGATGTAACAGGAATCAGGAATGATGAATCAGGAAAGAGGAATTATGAATCAGGAATCAGGAATGGTGAATCATGAATCAGGAATGATGAATCAGGAATCAGGAATGATGAATCAGGAATCAGGAATGATGAATCAGGAATCAAGAATGATGAATCAGGAATGATGAATGATGAATCAGGAATCAGGAATGATGAATCAGGAATAAGGAATGATCAATCAGGAATGATGAATCAGGAATCAGGAATGATGAATCAGGAATCAGGAATGATGAATCAGGAATAATGAATCAGGATTCAGGAATGAGGCATGATTAATCAGGAATGACGAATGATGAATCAGGAATGATGAATGATGAATCAGGAATGATGAATCAGGAATGATGAATCACGAATCAGGAATCAGGAATGATGAATCAGGAATCAGGAATGATGAATCAGGAATCAGGAATGATGAATCAGGAATGATAAATCAGGAATCAGGAATGATGAATCAGGAATGATGAATGATGAATCAGGAATGATGAATGATGTATCAGGAATGATGAATGATGTATCAGGAATCAGGAATGATGAATCAGGAAAGAGGAATGATGAATCAGGAATCAGGATTGGTGAATCATGAATCAGGACTGATGAATCTGGAATGAGGAATGATTAATCAGGAATGAAGAATGATGAATCAGGAATGAAGAATGATGAATCAGGAATGATGAATTAGGAATGATGAATCAGGAATCAGGAATCAGGAATGATGAATCAGGAATCAGGAATGATGAATCAGGAATCAGGAATGATGAATCAGGAATCAGGAATGATGAATCAGGAATCAGGAATGATGAATCAGGAATGAGTAATGATGAATCAGGAATGAGGAATGATGAATCAGGAATCAGGAATGATGAATCAAGAATCAGGAATGATGAATCAGGAATGATGAATCAGGAATCAGGAATGATGAATCAGGAATGATGAATGATGAATCAGGAATGGTGAATGATGTATCAGGAATCAGGAATGATGAATCAGGAAAGAGGAATGATGAATCAGGAATCAGGATTGGTGAATCATGAATCAGGACTGATGAATCTGGAATCAGGAATGATGAAGCAGGAATCAGGAATGATGAATCAGGAATGATGAATGATGTAACAGGAATCAGGAATGATGAATCAGGAAAGAGGAATGATGAATCAGGAATCAGGAATGGTGAATCATGAATCAGGAATGATGAATCAGGAATCAGGAATGATGAATCAGGAATCAGGAATGATGAATCAGGAATCAAGAATGATGAATCAGGAATGATGAATGATGAATCAGGAATCAGGAATGATGAATCAGGAATAAGGAATGATCAATCAGGAATGATGAATCAGGAATCAGGAATGATGAATCAGGAATCAGGAATGATGAATCAGGAATAATGAATCAGGATTCAGGAATGATGAATCAGGAATGACGAATGACGAATGATGAATCAGGAATGATGAATGATGAATCAGGAATGATGAATGATGAATCAGGAATCAGGAATGATGAATCAGGAATCAGGAATCAGGAATGATGAATCAGGAATGAGGATTGATGAATGAGGAATGAGGAATGATGAATCAGGAATGAGGAATGATGAAGCAGGAATCAGGAATGATGAATCAGGAATCAGGAATGATGAATCAGGAATGATGAATCAGGAATCAGGAATGATGAATCAGGAATGATGAATGATGTATCAGGAATCAGGAATGGTGAATCATGAATCAGGAATGATGAATCAGGAATGAGGAATGATTAATCAGGAATGAAGAATGATGAATCAGGAATGAGGAATGATGAATCAGGAATGATGAATCAGGAATCAGGAATCAGGAATGATGAATCAGGAATCAGGAATGATGAATCAGGAATCAGGAATGATGAATCAGGAATGAGGAATGATCAATCAGGAATCAGGAATGATGAATCAGGAATCATGAATGATGAATCAGGAATGAGTAATGATGAATCAGGAATCAGGAATGATGAATCAGGAATCAGGAATGATGAATCAGGAATCAGGAATGATGAATCAGGAATGATCAATCAGGAATCAGGAATGATGAATCAGGAATGATGAATGATGTATCAGGAATCAGGAATGGTGAATCATGAATCAGGAATGATGAATCAGGAATGAGGAATGATTAATCAGGAATGAAGAATGATGAATCAGGAATGAGGAATGATGAATCAGGAATGATGAATCAGGAATCAGGAATCAGGAATGATGAATCAGGAATCAGGAATGATGAATCAGGAATCAGGAATGATGAATCAGGAATGAGGAATGATCAATCAGGAATCAGGAATGATGAATCAGGAATCATGAATGATGAATCAGGAATGAGTAATGATGAATCAGGAATCAGGAATGATGAATCAGGAATCAGGAATGATGAATCAGGAATCAGGAATGATGAATCAGGAATGATCAATCAGGAATCAGGAATGATGAATCAGGAATAATGAATCAGGAATCAGGAATGATGAATCAGGAATTATGAATCAGGAATGATGAATGATGAATCAGGAATGATGAATCAGGAATGATGAATCAGGAATCAGGAATCAGGAATCAGGAATCAGGAGTGATTAATCAGGAATCAGGAATGATGAATCAGGAATCAGGAATGATGAATCAGGAATGATGAATCAGGAATCAGGAATCAGGAATCAGGAATCAGGAGTGATTAATCAGGAATCAGGAATGATGAATCAGGAATCAGGAATGATGAATCAGGAATCAGGAATGATGAATCAGGAATCAAGAATGATGAATCAGGAATGATGAATGATGAATCAGGAATCAGGAATGATCAATCAGTCATCAGGAATGATGAATCAGGAATAATGAATCAGGAATCAGGAATGATGAATCAGGAATCAGGAATGATGAATCAGGAATGATGAATGATGAATCAGGAATGATGAATCAGGAATGATGAATCAGGAATGATGAATCAGGAATCAGGAATCAGGAGTGATTAATCAGGAATCAGGAATGATGAATCAGGAATCAAGAATGATGAATCAGGAATGATGAATGATGTATCAGGAATCAGGAATGATGAATCAGGAAAGAGGAATGATGAATCAGGAATCAGGATTGGTGAATCATGAATCAGGACTGATGAATCAGGAATCAGGAATGATGAATCAGGAATCAGGAATGATGAATCAGGAATGATGAATGATGTATCAGGAATCAGGAATGATGAATCAGGAAAGAGGAATGATGAATCAGGAATCAGGAATGGTGAATCATGAGCTCGCGGTCAGGAATCTATGAATTGGCTGGAAAGATGGAATCTCTCCGTTTGGGAATTTTACGGCACATTGAACGTTTTTAAGATTAGCTCGCGGTCAGAAATCTATGAATTGGCTGGAAAGATGGAATCTCTCCGTTTGAGAATTTTACGGCACATTGAACGTTTTTAAGATTAGCTCGCGGTCAGGAATCTATGAATTGGCTGGAAAGATGGAATCTCTCCGTTTGAGAATTTTACGGCACATTGAACGTTTTTAAGATTAGCTCGCGGTCAGGAATCTATGAATTGGCTGAAAAGATGGAATCTCTCCGTTTGAGAATTTTACGGCACATTGAACGTTTTTAAGATTAGCTCGCGGTCAGGAATCTATGAATTGGCTGAAAAGATGGAATCTCTCCGTTTGAGAATTTTACGGCACATTGAACGTTTTTAAGATTAGCTCGCGGTCAGGAATCTATGAATTGGCTGAAAAGATGGAATCTCTCCGTTTGAGAATTTTACGGCACATTGAACGTTTTTAAGATTAGCTCGCGGTCAGAAATCTATGAATTGGCTGGAAAGATGGAATCTCTCCGTTTGAGAATTTTACGGCACATTGAACGTTTTTAAGATTAGCTCGCGGTCAGGAATCTATGAATTGGCTGGAAAGATGGAATCTCTCCGTTTGAGAATTTTACGGCACATTGAACGTTTTTAAGATTAGCTCGCGGTCAGGAATCTATGAATTGGCTGGAAAGATGGAATCTCTCCGTTTGAGAATTTTACGGCACATTGAACGTTTTTAAGATTAGCTCGCGGTCAGGAATCTATGAATTGGCTGGAAAGATGGAATCTCTCCGTTTGAGAATTTT